>JALIZH010031294.1:0-5000 GCA_030522465.1 Rhipicephalus appendiculatus | reverse complement strand
GGCGTGATATGACTGTATGACGAACATAAATGACAAGTGGTAATATGGAAATCATGACATGTCATGTGCAACCCGACTTGAATGCCACGCTCATGGCACGCTCGCGGCCGTTTCGCTAGCTTGATACACACCAAATTTGGTCTTGCGTGACGTGACCGTACGAGGAATTAAAATAACAGGTCCTAACATGTAAATCATGACATGCACGTTATGTGGAGCATGATTTGCTCCTCGCTGGCTGCTTCGTATTACACCGATTCCCACAATGCGTGGGATCAGCCATGTTTTTATTTGCTGTCTTGAAGCATCACATTTAACACTTCTTTTGGCAGGAACGTGCTGCAGTATTATCAGTTCATCCAAACAAGTGAACGACTAAGAAAATCGACGCAGAATATGTCGAGAGTACGAGACGTTCCTTATCCAACAAGAATACGTAGCAAGAGCTCCAGAAAAGGCCACTCGAGGCCATCATTTTCATCCACACGCCCGCTTCCTCGTTTTATATCTAGCGGCTGTGCCACAGCTGTGACGGCGCAACTGTTGCTATGCATATTGGCGGGCCGCGTCGTTGCCCGGGTACCCCGCGTAAGCCGGGACCCATACCAGCTCAATTGAGCATAGTGTGTCTTCCTCAGCATCTGTAAGAAGGAAAGAAGTGTAAATTTATGGGCTCGTTTGCTTTGTTAAACACAATATTAATGAGAACCGACAAGAAGCTGTTAGTTCTCATTAATATCAGCATCTGTAAGCAGCACGTGGCATTGTGGCCCAACAACGTTACGTGTACACAATGACAATGATACTTTTGTCAGCGTCATTTAAAGGTCGGATACATTATTTGAGGACACCAACGCTAGCTTAATTTTCTTTGCACGGTCAAGACTCAAAGGTACACTAGAGTAGTTGTTCGGTGTTCCGTGGTACCACAAAATCCAGTAACGGATAGCAAGAAGCTGTCCGTCAGTCCGCCCGACTCTCGTGTGACTGCAGGTGTCGAATGGAGCCGAATGAAATGTCGAAAGTGCGAATTAACCTTGTTACAGGACACCCGCAAGTGCTCTGATTTTTCGGAGGCAAATGTTCCCCACATACTGCTAATATAGCGTAGCCACTGCGAACGGTAACAAGGCTTTTCGAGTGAAAACATACGCTGTTTAAAACCTTTATCGAATATTAATTTAGAGCAGAAAACTAACGACGCAGAGAAGTAACGACGCATTTAAAGCATGGCGTCTGAGATTGAGCGCCGGCGCCCAATCTGGGAGGTCATTGTTAAAGCGTCTCGATAGCAGCGAAAAACACCCGCAGCCATAGGTCGGCACTTTAAGGGAGTACTCACTCAAACTCACTCACCACAATTTTTCAGCCTTCGCACTCACTCACGTTCACACTCACCTCCACTCACACTCATGAGTACTCACTCACGTTCACACTCACCTCCACTCACACTCATGAGCACTCACTCACGTTCACACTCACCTCCACTCACACTCATGAGTACTCACTCACGTTCACACTCACGTCCACTCACACTCATGAGTATACTCATACTCAACTCACCACGTTCAAATGAGTGTGAGTTGAGTGCACTCATGAGTGAGTGTGCCGAGCTATGCCCGCAGCGCTAGCATGGGGGGAGTCGCCGACTCAGTTAGCGTGTGACGGCTCGTTGTTGGAGTAGTGCTGCTTCCACGTGCACCAACGGTGTTTCCCCGCCGACTACTTCGAGTGCGATAGCACCGACTAATAACAATGCTTCAGTAGCGCTGCAGCAAGGCAACGATGTCGGCAGGTGAATGTCGTGCCTTGGTGGATCGAGATAGAGGCCAGCGGGAACGTGGAACACCTGCGTGCGTTCGCGGCTCCAGCAATGAACCCCTGCCCCCCCGTGTTGCTGAAGTGCAGTGTGGTAGTGTATGCATGAGCACAGGCGTAGGTTACCCTATTGCTCAGGAGCGCAGACCATTCTGTTTCTCTCCTTAATTGACGAGGCTTTCAAGAAGTGCATATCGAGTACCAGTGTTTACTATGTGCTTGTTGACGTCATCTTTGCGCGGGATTCACGATATGCTGTGTCTAGCGATATGTTAAAGACTTCAGCTACCACAAAGGTTAAATCATGATCATGCATGGGCGCTAGTAGTCGCGATGGTTTCATCCAAGACAAATGGTGCTATAGCCGCCAAACGCATTGTACAAACTCTCATAATCACTACGCAATAAGCACTGCTGCTGTGAAGACACTATTCACTTTCGTGTTATGCCGATTCCTATGACGGAGGGATCAGCCATGTTCTTTTTTTCATTTTTTTTAAATTTCAAATCACGAGTAGGTACAAAAAGGGGCTACTTTTTCGTGTGCATCTCAAGGGCAGTTATCAAATTTAAAGAAAATACAGGAGCGTTGCGGGGCAGAGAACACGCTCAAGCTCTCCCGAGATATCCGTACCGCCGGCGGTAAGTGGTATATAAATAGCTCGCCGTTATTACACCGACACATGCATGGCGCGTGGTTGAGTTGTCTAAAGCAGTGCGCTGTTTAGCGAGGGGTCGCTGGCTCGAATCCCCGTCGGGTGTTTCGGAATTTTTTTCCTGTGATTTATTTTTCTTCGTGCCCTCTTTAATATATACATGCGTATACATATCCGGGACATGACGGCGACAGCAACGGCGAAAATCAGGTGAGAGTGTCCATGTAATTGTTATCGCAATAAAACATGCCGGACACTTTCAATGCATGACACAAACCACTCTCAAGAACAGTAGACCGCTCTAAAAAAATTTGGCCGTGGGGAAGCGTTCCGATGGCGAGGTGTCACGCGTGCGTTTGGCTTCACTTGCCCGATCGTCACCATTGGCACTGTCTCGACGGCGACGCGCACACTTGCGCTTCTGGGCGCGCCGACTGCCACCACTGCTTTTTTTAAAGAGCGTCAGGCGTCCGACGCATGGCGAGTTCAAATAGCAACTGAACACATCGCTAGCGCAATCTCTTACGTCATGATGCAACGGAGAAACACAATTGTTAGACGAGACGTATTGGAAACACTATGACGTCTTTTTACCCCCTTCGCCACCGAGTTTTCTGGCCGAAAACGATACAATACACATTTTTTTATTTGCCTATTCGATTCTACGTGTCTAAAAAACATCTAACAAAATATTGAAAGGCGCTTGATTCCCAATATACACGCTAATATTTTTAATGTTTTTTTTTGAAAATGTGCGCATGATGGACTTCACTGCATTGCACCACGGAAAGTGGCCTGATCTCTCCTATGTTCGGTGCAGAAAATATCTCTTTGAAATTTAGAAAAATTACGCGCAGGGAAGTAATTCTGTGAGAACAAACCTTGGACACAACAAACCTCCGGGGGGGGGGGGGGGGGGGGTTCGCTTACGTCTAAAGGAGTCCACTGCCGACATGTCGAGACGCGGTGCATTCAGAGACCATTCAATGTATCGTAAATAGTTGAGATGCAATTGTCGACGATAATCGTGAATATAAGCGAAAAGCCTTTAGGAGTCTAGTCTCTTTGCTAAAGGAACTTCGCTTTTTAAGGGGGTACTCAAGCAAGACTGAAAGTTGGGCGAGTTGATAATACATTACAGTAAAAATATTTAAAAAATTATCTTAAACAAACAAAATAAATGACCAGTTAAGAATCAGCGCTTGTGTTATTTCACCTTTTTTCGTCGTGTCCGTTTGCGCGCTGTATTTTTCTTATAAGAAAGGTTACCGAAGCAAAAAGTTTTTTTTTTTCTGCGCCAAATGATACGCCAAGCACTGAAGAGCCCGGAAAATGTACCGGTAAGAATGAGTGCGCCCTGAAAAATAATTTACAACATGTTTTTTAAAAGCTAGGTTCGCTTTCTATACTGTACCTTGACGTCACGACACGGGTGAGCTTCTCGTTCCGTGAGCGCGCAAGATATGGTGACGTTGCCACGGCCGCTCCACTCCGTGGCTCCATTGATGACGCAAAAGCGGCCATTTGGCATGTTTTGGTACCTGACGTCATCAGAACTAGCCGTACTGGTGCGTGCAGTCCCCAAAATCGACACTGTGGGCTGAGGTCACGCTAGTGTCGATGTCAGTAGGTGCGCCATGCGAAAATTTACTTTAATGTCGAAGTCAGCATACCTTGAACATCACATTTGCTCATAGGCGTTTCTGCATCCAAGATACTTGTATGGCGGGGTAAAGACGGCTTCAAAAGTTGGTGTCAGTACCCCTTTAATGGCGATATGGACGGGCTCGGGCTTACCCGTAGTATCAATAGAAGCACAAGAAAAGAAGCTCAGAAAATAAAAGTTTGACCATAACGGTAGTCAGATGCAGCTTAAGAAGTGTGGAGAGGTCCCGCCAAGGATACCCGAAGTGCGATGGCCGTGGGGCTCCGCGACAGAAGAGGTAGTACCCGCCCATGAACCGAACAGCGGAGTCGCCGGCAGGTTCGGTTCGTGACGTCAGCCTAGAGTGCGCGCCTATTGGTGCGCGCTCGTGTACACTCGCCTTTGAGGAGGAAATGACGCAGACTTCTAAATTTGCGTCCGACTAAAGTGCAGGGGTGTTTCGATTCTGAAGGCGAAAGCCTTACATGCCTCATCAAACGCTGAAACTGACCGTCGGCGTCGACGGCGTGAACACGACTGCTGCAAGAAATCATCATCAGTTGATGACGTCACCTCATGACGTCATCATATGGCATCATCACTTTGCACTGCCTCCGTGATCGGACCACCGGTCACGGAGGCCATGCAAAATCAGGTGAGGTGTGGAAAGCTTGCAATCCCTCCGATCCTTGAGGCAGTGCAAAACGACCTTAGGTGCAAACAGCTCTCGGAGGGGGGGCGGGGGAGGATCAGCACACAGACCGAAGAAGAAGAACAAGATGGCTTTCGCCTTCTAATGCATTAAGGGACCCAGTGAGTTTTGTTGAAAAACCGTCTCAGGGTGCACCTAAATAATAACGTGGAGTGCACGGCCTGCACGC
>JALIZH010031293.1:0-18338 GCA_030522465.1 Rhipicephalus appendiculatus | reverse complement strand
CGCAAACGGAAGCCGGTCGCGTCGGACTCTACAGCGCTCGCTCTTTGCTTGCGTAGCGTCGCTGTGCCCAGCGTTTGCAATCATTCTGACCGACGCCGTCTCAATGGACCCAGGCATTCACGGAATACACTTTCCAATTTACAAAGGGTCCGTCAATTTAAGAGCTGGAACGCGGATGGCGTTTGCACGATGCGCAAAGCGCGAGAAAATACTAACGCATGCGAACGGAGGAAGATGAGTCTCGCGTCTCTCTGCGATTCGCGGTGAAAAAATTAAAGAAGAAAACACGCACCCATTCGGTTTGTGTCTTATCCCACTGAGAGTGTAAAAGAAAAAAGATATGGCATAATCAGTGGAATGGCCACACGCTTTCGCCGAACACACTTTGGAATGTACAAAGTGTCCTTCAATTTTTTTACTACAGTGTTCTGGTTCGCATAATGGGTGCTTCGCTACTTCATGCAAGTGGCCGGACGCGGGACGCCGGACGCGGGACGCGGGAGGGACGGACATATCCCCGAGCATAAGATGCTTCGCATCTAAAAAAGACAACACGAGAATCATGGAATGGGAGTGAAAAGTAATGTGGAATATACACAACTATGCGGAAGGCTTCCTGGAAGACGGAAAAAGGAAGAATGTATACATTGTGCAAAACTATGTTAAGACAGTGCATAGCTCTGATAAAAACAATGACTGTGGACAATTAAAAACATCAAGATCAAGATAGTTAACATTACAGAGACTTTGTATTCTGTTAACGGTAGAGTGTTGGAAGAACCTGGCAGGTACATGAAACGGTCGATTTTCTCTGGTTAACTTACACGGTAGTCGAAAATTAATACAACTGAGAAGTAGAGAGCAGGATATCATACCATGACCTAGCTTATAAAGACATAACAGGTCAGCGCGATTTTGTCGACAATAAAGTGATGGTAATGATAATAATCCAGCAGTGTTAGAACAAGACCCAGAGTCATTTCCAGCAAAACGATGGTTGTAAATGCTTAAAGGGGCCCTGCAACACTTTTTGAGCATGCTCAGAAAACGCTGCCTATCGGTAGTCCAGGCTCTCGAGAACACGCGAGCCAAATATTATAGCGCAGCACGCGGCGTGGAATTCATAATAAATTCTCAAAGTCAGCCAGAACTTGCTTTCTCTTCTCTCAAAAAATCACTCGTCAGTGTCGTCACCGACGAGAGTATCACTCGCATCAGCCATTGGCTGATTTGAGCATGGCGCGCTCGGTAGTTACAGAGGCCGCCGCGGGAGGCCGCGACTTGTCCACGCGTGCGCGCGCGATCGCAATGAAAATTGGCGTATTCGAAGAAAAAAAAAAGAGAAAAAGCGCTCAAGATCACGAGGCGCGCGTGACGTATTTTCTTTCCCCGTGCCATCCCTCCCTGCTTAGCTTCCAGCGCTTTCGACGGGACGAGAAAAGAGAGAATGCAATTGCAGCGTGCGAGAAATATTTGTAACTCCACTCGTACTGGACGGATTTCAAAAATTTTTGCGGCAGTGAATTCGTGAGGCAATAAGCTCCTTTAGTGAATCCATTCCATGGGTACTTGAAAAAGTGTTGCAGGGCCCCCTTTAAGAATTTTTTTCTGGACTCGCTCAATGGCGTTACTGCTGGATTTAGCAACGCCATTCCAGATCACAGATGCATACTCAAGTTGAAGACATATTGCGGTGTACAATTTGTGGAAGGCGAAACCCTGCACTGTGTGTGTGGTGTACAATGTGTCCCTCTTTCTCTCTCTCTCTCTTCCCTTCTCTCTTTTACTCCCTTATCCCCCTCTCCATGTGTAGGGTAGCAAACTGGACATAGTCTAGTTAACCTCCCTACCTTTCCTATATTTCTTCTCTCTCTCTCTCTTGTGGAAGGCTGTAGGAGAACTGAATTCTCGAGAGATTCTGCAAACACAGCCGAGAGAACGAAGGCCCCGCATGGCAGCACGTTTAGTGTGAGCAGAAAAATTTAACGTGCTATCAAAAACAACACCAAGATCACTGATCTCATAAGCCTTACATAACTAAACGGTATTGACAGAGTATGGAAAAGACACGATATATGTTTTGCGCGATATAGTCATGAATTTCGTCTTTGAGGTATTCAGGGAAAGGTTACTGTCGTTACACTATTCGGAGAAAGAAGACAGATCTGACTGCAGCAAGCGACAGTCGTTAATTGAATGAATTTCCTTAAATATCTTGATGTCATCGGCGTACAAGAGAAAAAAAGAATAACGAATTGCAAAAGAAACATTATTAACGTAAATTAAAAATAACAGTGGGCCTAATACTGACCCTTGAGGTACCCCACTAGTCACTTTGTATAAGGAAGACGTTTGGCCATTTACGGCAACATAACATGATCTATTAAGGAGATAGCAATGCAGGAGATTCACAATAGACGAGTTGACATCAAAGTGTGCAAGTTTAACCAGCATCAGTGAGTGGCTGACTACGTTAAAAGCCTTGCTCAGGTCACAGTAGACTACGTCAACCTGTCCTCTCTGAGAAATAGGCGAGGAGATCTGCGTCATGAAACTGGCAAGATTTGTGGTAGTTGAGCGGCCAGAGAGAAACCCGTGTTGATTAGGAATCAATGAATTTTTCACGCTAGAATTCAATATGTTGTGAAGAGCCAGCTCAAATATCTTTGATGTGGCACACAGTAGAGAAATGGGGCGATAATTAGAAACATCAGTTTTGGGGCCCGACTTAAATACTGGAAAAACACGCGCAGTTTTCCACCTGCTGGGAAATGTGGAAGTTTTCAGACACTTATTAAATATTGTACTGAGTACTGGGGCAAATATACTACCATAAGCCTTTAGTATGGCGGAGGGGATGCCATCTGGGCCACATGATAAGGACGGTTTCAAGCGCTTAATGCATGAACAGATGAGATTTTCATCCAGCGACAAACCACTAGATGTGCTAACTGCCTTGGGCTGTTGTCCGATCTCAGTGCTAGAGTTTGAGGCCTTATAAACGCATGAGAAATGCGTGGCAAAATAGTCAGCAACAGCGTGCACTTCAACACCGTTTGAGTCCAGTAGTCTGAAGGACTCCTCACTTAATAATAATAATAATAATAATAGTAATAATAATAATAATAATAATAATAATAATAATAATAATAATAATAATAATAATAATAATAATAATGATAATAATTGGAGGATGCTTCAGCTTCGCTTTCAAGAGCAGATCGCGATAGCGTAGTCGGGCCCTGTTCGCATAGTTTTCTCCCTCGCTTAACAGGCTTCGCTTCTCAGTGAACACTTCAAGATTGCCGCGAAGAAAAGAACGTCTGTGCACGTTATATTGACCATTTGAAGTGCAGTTTCGAAGAGCTTACAATGCCATAATTCACCGCCCGGCGCATCAGCGAAGTTCCTACTACGCGCCTGTAAGGCAATACGCACAGCTGCACATTTTGTTGACGCTGTTGCTTCTGCTGGCGATTATTAATTATTCGTGCACGCTTTGTGTTGCGCGGGCCTTTAAACCGCCTACTCGTTGCGCAGTTGGCATGGTGTGACGCCTGGTGTGATTCTGCGCTTCCGCCACGCAATGCAAAATATTACCTGGGTTAACGGGGTTTCTCGCGCAACATGACACCTGTATAGGTTTTTAGATGCGAAGCAGCTTGGAGCGGAGTTCAATCCGGTGGTGTGCGGCTTGACCACCCTTACTGCGCATGCACCAACTCTCCCCCTCCCCTCCTCACGTGAGCGCGAGGAGGTGGGAGAAGATGGGGTGGAGGAGGTGGCGTGAGCACTGCCTCCGCTTTGTTTCTCCTCTCCCGTTTCTCTCTCTTTCCGGTGCAGCTGTGCGCTCGTATATAATGCGGCGTGCGGTGGTGTATAATGCGACGCGCGCTCGCTCCGTTGCACTCTCCTTCGCAACGGCGCTATGGATGTCAACGTTGGCGCCAGTTGTAGCGGCATCGGTAACGTAAGCTGTGACAGCAGCGCAAGCAGCGTAAGCAGCATCGCTTATACACAACTCCACACACAAATCAAACATACACGAAAATATACAAATGGAAACAACAAATGGCAACAGAAGTGAACACCAGCGCTGCTTCGCATCCCCACATGGTTCCCTTTAGTGGGAGATGGTGTAATTTTTTTTCTTACTCCTGGAGTGTAGTTTCAAGCACGGGCGTAGCTTAGTGGCAGAACTTCTGACTACCACGCAGAAGGCCTGGTTTGAATATCAATTGAACCGAGGATGACTTTTTTTATTCATTTATTTGCTTCCTTCTTGATTTTTCGCTCACAACCAACGATGATGACACCGACGCAGACACCGTTAATTCTGCGAAAATGTTTCTTTAACGCAATCATTCTAATAATAATAATAATAATAATAATAATAATAATAATGATAATAATAATAATAATTATTATTATTATATTAACAATATAATTATAATTTTAGGGAGAATACCCGGAAAAATTTGGCTTTAATGCAACAAAACTTTAAGGTTTGTCTTCTGTTGGACTGTTGCAATCGCCAAAAAAAAAATACTGCAAGACAACGTAAACGTAAGGGGAACTCGGAAACAATCTAGAAATAAGGTAAACGTAGAGTATAGGAAGGTCCCGTTTTATAGTCGCTTCTAAATTTGACTGCCGTGGGTAAGCGATGAGGATAGGGGGGTCAGCAGCACGATATTGTTATGAAACAGGGCGTATTGGGGGACCCCGGTAGTACTTTGACCAACTCGGATAACTTAACGCAAACCTAAGTGTAAGTAAAAGGGTGTTATTGCTCTTCGCCTCCATCGAAGTGCGGCCGCCGTGGCGTGGGATCGAAATAGCTCCGTCGCAGAAATTCCGGCATCGGTGTCGGCGTCGTTGGCTGTGAGCGAAAAATCATCTTGTCCGTGACCGAAAAAGTCGAGAAAGACGCAAATAAAATAAGTAATAAAATTTCCGGGTCCGAGTGGGGATTGAACCCAGGCCATCTACGTGGAAAGCAGGTGTTGTACCACAGAGCCACAGTATTTGTTGAAAGCGCTTTGGAAAAAAAACACTATATGAATGTCATATAGTGCTTAGTCCGTCCCTCCTTCCCGCGTCCCACACCACCACAGCGCATGCGCGTCCCCTCCCCCTCTCTCTCTCTCCTACGCTCACCCCCCTTTCTCTACTCTAAAAATCCTCTACTCTACGGAGCGGCGCCCGCGTCCCACATCCCCACAGCGCATGCGCGTCCCCTCCCCCCTCTCTCCTACGCTCACCCCCCTTTCTCTACTCTAGGAATCCTCTACTCTACGGAGCGGCGCCCGCGTCCGACATCCCCACAGAGCACGCGCGTCCTCTCCCCCCTCTCTCTTACGCTCACCCCCTTTCTCTACTCTAGGAATCCTCTACTCTACGGAGCGGTGCCCGCGTCCGACATCCCCACAGAGCACGCGCGTCCTCTCCCCTCTCTCCTACGCTCACCCCCTTTCTCTACTCTGGGAATCCTTTACTCTACGGAGCCCGCATCCCCACAGCGCATGCGTGTCCTCTCCGCCTCTCTCCTACGCTCACCCCCCTTTCTCTCCTCTAGGAATCCTCTACTCTACGGAGCGGTTCCCGCGTCCCACGCTCCCCACAGCGCATGCGCGTCCCCTCTCTCTCTCCTCTCCTACGGTTGCCCCGTTCTCTCCTCTAGGAATCCTCTACGGAGCGTGCCTAATTCTCTCTCCTGTGCAGCGCCGCGATGAGCGCCCGGGCCGCTGCCGCGAAACGAGAGCGGCGACGTTTCTCCCGCTCAAGCTATCTCACCGCTGCTTCGCATCCACACATGGTCCCCCTTTAGCGGGAGATGGGGAAGTTTTTATTACCTGCTAAACCACCACGCTGACATAGTATACGTCAAAATGGTTGATTGGGCGAGTTGGTGTTCCATGATTTTTTTTTTTCAAGTACGAGTGCGATACGTAGACAGGGACAGGAAAGACACGGACAAGCGCTTGTCGGTGTCTTTCCTGTCCCTGTCTACGTATCGCGCTCGTACTTGAAAAACAATCATAGTATACGTGCCTCTTTAGTATGAAATATGACTACAACAAACTTTGCCTACCTCTTCCTCCTGGACTACGTGATCTATGTGATCTATGATCTGTGAGGTCTCCAGTGCTACCTAGGTCAGTTCCCCGGCTTCCTGATAAAGGTGTGCCGCTTGGCTTGCTTCGTCCCCAAAGTGGACATGCGAGGGCGGATGATGGGCCTTCATCTTTTACCATGCACAGAAGAACAAAAGGCACAAGAAATATAAGAGCTCTAGTGCTACAGGCGTAACGCATTCTCATGGGACAGAAAAACAGAAAGAGCTGCTTTTCGTCCACGGGCTTTATGTTTCCATCGATACAATGCAGAATTACAGGAAGCGCGCCACATGAACTTAACATCTGTGGAATTCTTTATTTTCCCCCCACTTCAGCAATGCACCGCAGCTGTGAAATAGCAGAAACCGATACAAAGAGAGAGAGGCGAAGTTGACAAGTGCTTGTGATTTTCTCCTCCCCTCTTTCTACCTGCCTGGGCAGATTAGCACGTAGCGCGTCGTGCTACTGAGATAGGGGCGCGGTTCCATGCTCGGCCACGGTGGCCGCATTACGAGGGGACGAAAAAAAAAAGAGAAACAGAGAAGGAAAAAATAGGAAGAATGAAATACAAAAAAGGGAAAGAAGCCGAGAAAGGGAGATAGAAAGCGAGGTAAAAAGACAGAAAGACAGAGAGAGGAAATAGAAAGAGGGAATGTGAACTTGGGTTTTCCAGGAATAACTGCCCTTCTGTATGTTCATGTGGCTACATCTAGATTTAACTGGCTATCTCTAGGCTACGCTTGGCTGGTATGCTAAGGAACGCCGCCGAGCTCCGCTGTTCCTTAAAGCTTGACATCGACAGCGCAAAGCTGCCTTAATTTGTTTTCGCGTCGCCTTTTTTTATCACGCCAGTAACGACGTCTTTTCCTTAACATTGCTGAGGTAACTACCGCCATCGTGGTCTAGTCGTTACGGCGCTCGAATGCCGACCCGCAGGTCGCGGGATCGAATCCTTAACGCGGCGGCTGCGCATTTTCGATGCAGGCGAAAATGCTTGAGGCCCGTGTGCTTACATTTAGGTGCACGTTAAAGAACCCCAGGTGGTCGAAATTTCCGGAACCCTCCACTACGTCTCTCTCATAATTATATGGTGGTTTTTAGGATGTTAAACCCCAACAGTTATTATTATTATTATTATCGTTATTATTGCCGAGGTAACTTCATATGTGCAGAAAAATCTAAACGAATTAATATCCAAGAAAAGATGGGTTCGCATCTTTTATTAGAAAAATAATAATTTAGTTGCGTGAGGACCTGCAGGCGACACTGATCGCTTTGTAATGCACGTTGACGTCCGGAAAATGTACTGTGGATTCACAGTTGTGCAAAGTTTTGATTCTGTAACAGTGATGTTATATAAAGGCAATCTTTAACAAATTCAAAACAGCAGGAAAGCACTCGACAACACAGGACGCGCGGCAAACCGCCTGCGAACTACAATACTGTCCACAAACGCTACAGGTTGGCGACACATGCTTTACTGCTTCGAAAGCCCGTTCCAGTTTTCACGTTAAGACAGCTTGAGTCATGACAGGTGCAGACTGTTTCCAAGCGGAGAAAACTTACCACGTCTCCATGCAGCACTTTTTTATTGATATGATGGGAATATCTTTGCGCACAAATAAGGCGCCGGCTACTCCTTAACTCTTCAAAGGACCAAGAATACAACACAACAAATAAACACAGAAAGAGTAGCAAATAGTTGCGTATGGAAAAACACACACACAAACGCACTTACGTCAAACAACACCATCGCATCGTGAAAGAAAATGCCCGAAATACAAATAATAACTCCCCTAATAATGTCTCCACTCCTCACATATATGAACCCTCACAAGCAAGCAACATAACAGTGCACACATCACTAGAACTAGGACAGACATATTAAACGATCAAAAGAAGTGAGATTGCACAGCGGCCTACAGTAAATACACGGACTACCACAGACGCTCATCTGAACCTACCCATCTATTCATATACAGACTAGCAGTTGTGAGCTAGGAGTCATCTGTCTGCCATTTTATTTATTACGCCAGTAGTACGAACACAATTAGTACTATGATGGCCTAAAAGCAAAGCAGAACAGCGAGCTGAGATAGTAAGAGTTGTCATCGGTGAAAAAGAAAAAAACACGAAGGGTTTACCATCAGAATACTTGTTAAAAAATCATCATACATGCGATATTGGTGTATGTAGTGCATCTCGTGCTGCATGTAGAACCATTGAAAGCATGTGATTTATTTAACAAAAATGAACTATTCGCATTCAATGGCTTCAGGATTCAAAAAAATAAATGTTATTCTATTGCACTGATGCTGCCGCCGCGACATGAAGGTGCCTCTTGATATGTCTATATTATCTCATTCCTGTTTTAAAAGACAATCATTTTTTCAAGAATTAATGCTAGATTACAGATAAAGCATGCGCATATTGTACATAGAAATTGCTCAAGATGATTAGAATATGTGCTTACAGGATAATGCTGACTGCGAAGCAGCAGTATTTAAATAAATACAATTGAAAATAGTGAATAACCTCTCAGCCAAATCGAACATGCATTCTGAAAGGGCAAGTTAGTTTCCATCAAATATTTCAGATAAGTGCCCTTATATCTGATTCTGTAAGAAAGAAACAAAGAAAAAATGTATTATAGTTTTCTGCTTCAGGTAGCAGTTTACTTGAATTATGGGACTGCTTAACCTGACGTGGCAGGGTACAGACTCAAGAGGCGTGCGCCTAACTTTCTGGCCCATTCATAAGTGCCTTAATTCACCCGGTTGTTGTCTAAAGCCACAACGCTGTTAATCAAATCACATTTTCTCTTCGTGTAAGAATATAACCAATCAGCTTGATATGTATTTTTAATAAATGAAACATGACAACTTCAAGACTATCGAAGAATGTACTCCTCGTAAAGGCTTTCTCGCATGTATTGCTAAAATTCTTCCGAAAGTACGTTCGAGTGATTACAAAGAACGAATATCTGACTGAGATATTGTAGGCAAGACAAGAGAAGGGGGATGAGCCATTCGTATTGGTCACACTGAATTTTTTGTTGGCGTATTCAAGAATGAAAACTTGGAAGCGATGAATAGGGCGACGGAGAAGTTAGAAAGCGACCATTAGTTCTAAAAATAGAAAACTGTATGTAGCAGTACAACTAAGCACAGAGCTTCACCCTCTCTGTGCCAATGCTCTCAGCGTGATGGCATATATGTGTGAAAGTCAAATTCGCATGGATACAGAATGATATCAAATACACTCAAAATTGTTATTCTTACTTCAATATTATTTCAATTTTCTCAAAAAAAAGTAAAGGCATCTTCGCACTTGTGGTGCCAAAACTGAAAGAAGTGTGACGCTCGTCAGCCTTCTTTGTTTCTCTTCGGTTTTCTCTTTCTTTCCTCCTCTCTTTATTTTTTCTCCTTTCCCATTTTTTCTGTCTTTTTTTCTCTGCTTATTTCTGTTTACTTCAATTTTTCACTCACCTTCCCTCCGCGTGCTTCGCATGACATCGATTCCCATGGTACGTGGGATCTGCCGAATTTTTTTTTCTTGATGATGTGTTGAACGCGTGTGACCGTACAGAGGCACGGAGTTTTAGACTATTTAGAGGGATTTTTTATGCATGGCTATACGTCAGTTTTTTTGGGAAGCTCCATGTGTGCCTGTACCTATCAAGCGCGTGGTTAAAGTTGTTAAAACAAAGGGGTGGTCTTCGAGCTGAAGACATTTATTTGCTTGTTTATTTATTTATTTATTTATTTATTTATTTATTTATTTATTTAAAATAATCTGAATGTTTTACGGCGTTAGAGAGAGGAGAGGTTAATACATGTACAGTGTGCAATGTTAAGCAAGGCAGCTTGAAATGATGAATGGTCTGGGCTGTTGACGATGGAAGCGGGGAGATGGTTGCATTCAGATGATTTCTTTGGCAGGAATATGTATTGAAGAAAATGTTCATCTGGCTACATGGCACTTGGATCTTGTCATTGTGGTCGATTCATGTGGATGTGTATGTAGTTGGTGTGAGAGAGTCACTTTTAATTTCCGGGTTTCTAAAATCAATTATACGGCAGAGAGAAAAAATTACACCATCTCCCGCTGAAGGGAACTGTGTAGATGTGAAGCAGCGGGCGCTAACGCTTACACTGGCGGCGGCGTTGACGCTGGCGCTCATCGCAGCGTTGCGCAGGAGAGAAAACTGGGGAGGCGCAAAGCACGCAGTGATGGAGCGGTGTTTCCTACTGGAACATACCAATCGCTGCTAATGGGCAATGAGAGAAAGAAGACTCCGACTGGACACAGAGACCCGCAGCCCGCTTTTAGTTAACGCGCACGCTGCGAATTTTTATTGTTCAACAAAGCACAGGAGAAATCTCCCACCGGCACCACCTTGCAGGTCAAGATCCAGTGCCATATATACGGGGTGGCCAGTGAACGGTTGTGCAGCGCAAGCAGTCGGTTTTTTCAACCAACTCGCTAGCAGACGCTGCCTGCGTCGGCGTCGCGAGGCGATAGAGGGGGGAGCGTAGGAGAGGAGAGAGAAGGGGGGGGACACGCATGCGCAGTGGGGAGTGTGGACGCCGCGGGCAGGGATGCCTAGAGGAGAGAGGGGGAGCGTAGGAGAGGAGAGAGAGAGAGGGGACGCGCATGCGCAGAGGGAGTGTGGACGCCGCGGGCAGGGATGCCTAGAGGAGAGGGGGGGGGAGCGTAGGAGAGGAGAGAGAGAGGGGACGCGCATGCGCAATGGGAGTGTGGACGCCGCGGGCGGGGATGCCTATAGTCGGTGACAGCCTAAGAATAAATATAAGCTCCGCCCACGAGGCCGCATTGCTCATATTTTGCATGCCTCCGCGCTACAAACGAAGTAGTTCCTAAACACTGGCCATAATTTTCACGCATACAAACAATATTTTCCAATACTGCACTGATATTGAAATAAAGAAAGCAAAGCTAGATAAAATAAATTGTGAACGCACGGCGTTCAGCGTCAGCTTAACAATATATCTGTTGTTTACATCGCACCCCCCGCCGCGGTCATCTCAGAGTCTACGAAAAAGTAATGCACATCTCAAAGGCTACGTTTCTGCGCAGCGCCTATTATGGTATTAAAACCAAGAATGCTACGTTTAACGTATAATTAATATCAAGGAACCATTTCTTTAACCCTTTCAGCCCTGGATTTTTTCGTTTTTGTCGGAGACATTTTTAGTACATATTTGTCTAATAGTTAGGACCTCAGAAGGCCACAAACAAAAAATTGAGCCAGTGGTGCAAGTATTTGTGAATTTACAGACATGACATCAAATTAGGTCATCCTGGCACTGGGGTCAAGAAATTCCAAAAAATGGCTAATTTATTCCTCCTGCTCACTAGAGTAAACAAAATCTGAACCAACGTAGTATTTGGCATTGCGGAAGCTCTTAAAACAACTTCAGGACTTCATCTCGAAAACGCCGCCTTCCCGCCTCAGCTTGCCAGCCTCGGCGTCACCCATGACTTCGGTCAAGTTTATTCTTCTTCACGGCTCCAAACTTCGCAAAAATTCCACAACGTTGGTGTCCATCGCAGTGGGGATCGTTGAAGAAATACTTCCCCAAGAATTAGCAGATTTGGTTTCGTTTTCGAGGTGCTAGGAGAAATTTTGTGTAGCGTCGTCAATTGACGACACCAGGGCCGAAAGGGTTAAGGTTTCACAAAACGACACAGGGACATTAATTAAATTTAATAAGGTCGTTCACAATCTTTCTTTTTACAAAAATTTCGCTGCCAGTTTTCTTCATTTTCTGCAGTAACTATGGCAACAACGACTCAAAGCGAAGTGTTCTGAGATTGGCTTCGCGAATTTCGATTCTTGTGTTGCCGCGAATGCCATATTTGCGTCTGGAGTTGTCGTGGTTCTCATCGTGTTTGAGGTTAATGACAAGGCTTCATTTGACGTCGCTTCAACGAAATAAAAGCGCGTAGCGCTCATGGTGCTTAACTGTGCTGGTCATTCGATACACTGCCCTTCGATAGGCCTTAACCCTCATGCATGAAATAGGCCTTGAGCGTCTAGCCCTGTCGGTTGGAAAAGCAAGAGAGGACAGACTTAGCATTTTCTTTAGCGCAAAAAACGCATAAACTGGACATTCCTTTCCGCTCCATTGTCACTGAGCGCCATTCCTGGCAAGAAGTCGTTTCCAGCAGTGTTGCACGGAACGGCGTTCCAAGGAACGACGTTCCAGGAACTAGTTCCTTTTGGCAGGAACGGAGGAACGCCACCGTTCCATTCAGGATCGGTGGAACTGTAACGGTAACTCGTTACGTTTAAGCAGGAACGGTTGAGGGGAACGGCGTTCCTTCTGTAAACGTTCCACGGCATTCAACAGGTGCACGCACGCAGCCCATCATGCAGAACAGGGAGGATGGGCAACCGTGTGAGGCGCGAAAATGTAGCGCTCACCTATCACGTGACTACGATGCATCCTGGTTTTTACTTCAAGGCGCCCGCCGGCGGCGCAGGAAGGCGAAAGACGCCGAGACTGACCATGTGCGGGATGAACAGTTGATTTTTTACACTCTCATGTTTCAGTTAATGGTATCTATTGACAAGCTAAAGCACCTTATCGGTAATTTCTGTAAGCTGAAAAGTAATGTCTAATTAGGTTATGCTCGAGGTTCCCGTCTGTCGTAGAAAGAAAATTATCATCATCATGAACCGGCACACACTCTCTTCGTCATCGCCATCCTCTCCTGCTTCTCTCCCAGAGCGCGGGCGCTGATTTTTCCGGTGCAGGATGCAATAACGCTGATGGGGCGAGAGAACGAGTACAGAGAGAGCGAGAGGATGAGATATAGAGAAAGAGATGAATTCTTGGCTACAAAATGTTTTCGGTGAGGCGAGATTCGACACCGCCTATCCACGATCTGAAGGCGAGCGTCGTAACCGTTCGGCTATCTTGCATTTTTTTTTTCTTTCAGGATATTTATTCAACATAGGCATGGCACTTTGAAGAATTCAATACAGACAGGGAACAAGCATGTTCATTTTGCTCTTATCGCGACCCAACGACAAACGCATAGTACTGAAGAATTCGCATTCATCTCTAGAGCGAATACATCAAATAAGTGTCATTTCCCATTCTACACTAGAACGAAGGTAAGGATAAACACCTCACCACTGCAATACATTATTCTGGCTGACTTTCCATTTTGCTCGTATACATCTCTGAGCTTAGTGACCATATACTGATGAAATGGGATGTTGAGAAAATTATTGTCTATGCGTCTTTCTGCAACATGCCGGCTCGCTAGAAGAGTATAGCATATCTTTGTAAAGTACAGTATATCAAGGGGGGTGGGAGGTTTTAGTGATGGTGAGGAGGAGCGAAAAGGGGAGGGGAAAACAAGTATATAGAGACACAAATAAAGAAAAAGAAAAAAATGGAAGGCCAGCGAACGTACACAGAGAGACAGAGAGAGAGATAGCGAAAATATATAAGGAAAGAGAATGAAAAAAAATAAGAGAACGAAAGGCAAGAAAGAGAGCAAAAGATAGAAAGACAGAGGACGAAATACACAGAAATATGTTCGCTGACAGTGATGCGGGGACTTTACTACGGTGCAAATGTGTATGCTGAACATTATTTTCTGCTCACACCGAAATATTGAATCAACACTCATTAAACGCCTAAGTATTGTCCCTTTCGATGCGATTTCCTGTGCAAGAAGTTCAATTATATTGGCGCATTGGGGAAGATTGCTATTTGGATATGTTAAGTGCAGTATCCTGACTGCGCCTCAGAAGACCTACGTTGAAAAGTGCCACATGTGTTGGACTTGAAATAGACGAGCACGAAAGTTGCACATGCATGTATGTAGTAAGGCCGGTGTTCTAAAAAAATTGTCTAGGAGCGTTTATTTAGATTTCTTTACTTATGTGTAACTTGCTAACGACGATGTTAAATTCGTTTGATATATGTAGCTTGATGGGAGCTGTAAATTGCTCACTTTATTTTGCCTCAGGATTACCCGACACCATATATTTATTAAAAAGTGAATTGTAACGTTAATGTAACGACACGTTCCAATTTTGGAAATGTAACTGTAACGAGTTCCTTTTGCATTTGAGGAACTTGTAACGGGAACTCGTTCCGAAATTCTGAAGGAACGAGGAACGAACTTTCGTTCCTGTTTTAGAGGAACGTGTACATCACTGGTTTCCAGCTACATTCAAAAGCATCTTTCCTCCCTACGAATAGAAGATCCCTTCCTCATACCTAGTTCTAGTCATCTCACTGATTACCTGTCGGCCCAAAACCCTGGCTCTTGTTCGGTTGCTAGTTTTGATGTGGAAGACCTTTTTTACTCCATGCCTCACGACAAACTTATGGCTTCAGTTAAACAATGCATAAGCGAACACAACGATGAAATTGCGTTTAGAAACAAGTGTGGTGTAACGACAGAAGCCTTCTTAGAACTGCTTAGTTTCTATCTTAACGCTACTTTTGTTATGTGGGAAGGTGTACCGTATGTTCAAAAATCCGGTATATGTATCGGGTCAAAAGTGGCGCCAGTACTCAGTAATATCTTTTTGTCAGCTGTTGATCGCGCGATAGAAAAGGAGGTGCACGGTCTAGTTATTAAGATATGTCGTTACGTCGATGATTTTTTAATCATCCTACCGAGTGACGCTTGTGCTTCCCTAATTAGTGACGTACTGAATATATTCAAAGACAATGCCCTTGGGTTGCTGTTCACGACTGAATTGCCAGTTAATGGTACTATTAGATTTTTAGATCTGTGTCTGTTTGTCGAACCGGACCATCTATGCTGGTGTTTTTCGCCGCGTGCAAAGAAATCACTCTTGAGCTATTCGTCAGGACATTCCAAGATAGTGAAGAACGGCATTGCCTTCAATTCGTTAAGTTCTGCAATAAGCAAATCTTGCCACCATAACGTCGAGGCCAGCTTTCAGGAACAAGTAGCTCGATTAGAAAAAGCCGGCTTCCCAGGTTCAAACCTATCATGTGTTTCCCTCAGGTTGCTAAAATCTTTAAAGCTATCTGCAGCACGTCCCGGGCAACGCACAAGCTCCACTAATAGGCCTAAGAATTTCGCTGTCATTCCGTATGTGCACGGACTATCACACAGGGTTAAAAAGATTGCAAAAGGCTTTGACGTTTGTTGTGTTCTCCGCTCGCGGTAAGTTTGGGAGAACATGCGCCGTTGTTGATAGAACGAAGACAGGCCTATCACACAAGAATGCGTGCTCCGTTAAGCATCGCACTCGGTTTGTAACGTGCGCATGTGGTGTGGTGTACGATATTCCGTCAACATGTAACAAAATGTATATAGGACAAACTGGAGCCTGCCTGAACGAAAGGCTTCGCCAACACAGCAACACTCTGAAGGGCACACCCACTTCACGTTTGTCTTCTCATTGTCACGACTGTGGTTGTAAACCTTTGTTTGATAGAACGCATGTCATCTCCAGGCACATGGATCAGAGATCACGTGAAATCATCGAAGCATTCCACATAAAGAAAAACCATGATAATTGCATTTCCGCCCCATCCATCTATCTTCATGATTGTGAATTCAACCTACTTGAAAAAACGTGACAATTATCTGCAGTGTAGAGGGGGCGCACGCAGCGGAACTGCTTGTATTTATTCTCGTCTTTTGAATAAAGATGACAGTTGCTAGTTCAGCGCTTGTCCTGTGTCCTCCTTCATCTTGTGTTTCGTCTTTTTGCGCTGCTTTTAACAATGCTGCCCCTTAAGTTCACGCCAAGGCGATGTACGCGGCTAAAGTGGCAGTGACTAAAAACTTTACGTGAGATTGATTCTGGCTTCGACAACTTGCACTGGTGCTGCCACGACGTTCAACTTTTTATTTATTTATTACATACCTGCATCGCCCCAGTGGGCATTACAGCAGGGGGCCCAGTTTTGATGGAAGAGGGGGCCCCTACCTTTTATGTATGTGTGTATCTGCGCAAACGTATACATATATCTTTCGAAGAGGCTGTCGGCTGTCTTCAATAACCGTAAGAAAAACAGCAAAAGAATATATGCTTCTAAAAGAAACAGTTGCCAACGTGTCAGTCGGAGACCGCTCTTTATCAATTATTAAGGCACAATTTACGAAGCTTCGATGCGCTTTTGTAGCATCGTCCTCCAAGCAGGGAGAGAGAGAGAGAGAAAAAGGAAAAGTACAAAAAAAAATAAAAATAGAAAATGTAAAAATGAAAAATTGAGTAGCCAAAAGACCATACAAAAAAGACATGCATCACAAGAAGGGTAAGCATTTAAAAGATAGGTCTACGGACTATAAGCTTCACGAGAGTCCACTGTAATTTTAAGATCAACAAATTATCACTGCGTAATATATGCGCACAGTGCACACAAAATACAGAAAGCGCACGTTAGACAAAGCAAAACTCCAAATATGATATCGTGAAGTATGATGCGACGCCATTATAAACAAATGCTTTTCTTTCCCCTTTTTTTTACTCAATGATAGTTTTAGCCGCGTCACTTCAGTTGCAGTCGCGATCCATGCAATCGAAAGTTCCTGCGTCACAGCGATATTATGTAGCGTGCATCCCTTCGCTGTTTGTAGACGATTACCTCGCACGGCGTTTTTTCATGCAAAGCGTTCGTGCATCGAGTGTGAGACTTACGCGACGGGCACTTCGATCTAGCACATCATTCCGGGCTGGTGACACACGTCTCATAATCACACATGCACCGGATGACCACCATTATCTCCTTATAATGCGCACACCACAGCATGTTCTCCATACCTGGTTTGTTTAATTTCGCACTGTGTTGCGCTAACGGGTTATGATGGTCGCTCTCTTTCGCTTCATCCGCACATACTCCATGCATAGAGACGCACAGCACCGCGTATTGCGCAATAGATCACCAAGATTCCCACGTTGCGAGCTCCAAGTAACACACACACACGCATATGTGGCAACGCTAATGCTATGGCTTTTGCAGACCGTAATCGAGCACAGACGCGCACATTCCGACTTCACCTCACTGCACACGAATGAACGCGACAATCGCCGATATGGTGACACTCAGGCGATATGCTTGGGGCATCCGAGCGATGGAAGGAACACACGCCGTGATGCAACTTGACGCTGCCGAAACGACGGAACGCGATAGAGCGTCCGAGCTGCTCCGCTTCGGTGCACTTCAAACGCGGCACAGTCACAAGCTTCTACTGCATCGAATGACGACCGGCGACGATGATGCTACGTATGTACGTGCGGATAAACACTAGGAAAGAGCTTCTTCTGGTAGAGGCACCACAGAAAATCGAATGAACTGCTCTCGGTCTCGGTGCAGCGGTACCTCGCCTCTCGTCGCGAACGGCGCCATGTTGCATTCTTCATTGGTTCGTCTTAACCGTTACGTCATGGTAAAGAGCAGCCGCAGTTGGACGCGCATGATACAAATGAACAGCGGTGGAGTTTACTTTTTATCCTTAGCTTGTCACCGACTATAGAGTAGAGAAGGGGGGAGCGTAGGAGGGGAGGCGCATGCGCAGTGAGGGTGTGGTTGCCGCGGGGAGGAATGCCTAGAGGAGAGAGAGGGGATAGGAAGTTTTTTATTTATTCTTTTTTGAAAGGGTTTGCGCGTGCGCAGTAAGGGTGGTCACGCGGCACACCACCACCACCGGATTAAGCTTGGCCATAAGATGCCTCACATCTAAAAAGGGCAAGCTTCCTTCTTGAAGGCAGATCAAGTGTCAACAGATATGCTTAGTTGCATCCCTATTTATGGTAAGTAATAAATTTCAAGCTGTGATACCACGAAACGTACTTTTATTGCGATAGAATTTATATCGACACTCTCGGCTGCTTTTCGCCGCCGGCGTCATGCCCCATGTATATATACATACATACATATATATATATATATATATATATATATATATATATATATATATATATATATATATATATATATATATATATATATATATATATATATATATTCTGAATTATTTTTCTTCGTGGCTTTTATATATATATTGTGAAGAACGAGACACAGAGACAGCACCCGTTCCTGGGCCGGCTGTTCTATATTCTGCTTCTTCTTCTACGCTCTCCAGCCCGTGTCCCACAGCTGCCGTGCCGCTCTTCATTACATTCGGCCACACTGCGGACCTGAAAAAGAAAGAAAAGGAACGAGAGTTCATTTCAGCTGTCGC
>JALIZH010031292.1:0-14999 GCA_030522465.1 Rhipicephalus appendiculatus | reverse complement strand
ACTTTTTGGCCATGCTCCCTAAGTCGCTTATTTAAGCAGTGCCCCCTTTGCACAATGTAAATTTTGACACAACAAGAGGTATAGCGTATTCCACAGCAAGAGCTGCTGAGGATATTGCAGACTCGACGCTGATTTGGCACCCATAGCTGAAACACCATCGCCGAACTAGCTCGCTAAACTGTACTCGTGCATATCAGGTTATAGCAGGCGATGTTGCCATA
The DNA here is from genome assembly GCA_030522465.1 of Rhipicephalus appendiculatus. Taxonomy (NCBI): domain Eukaryota; kingdom Metazoa; phylum Arthropoda; class Arachnida; order Ixodida; family Ixodidae; genus Rhipicephalus; species Rhipicephalus appendiculatus. The sequence goes on along the minus strand of JALIZH010031292.1, from coordinate 14,778 downwards.
TGAAGCACGCAATCTGAAATATGTCTTCCAGCTTCTGTGTGGAATATGCCTCAACTCTGTCTTGTGCTAAGACCTACATTAGACAAATTAGGCGCTCTATAAATGAGTGACTTTACGAACATGCACAACAAAACATCTCCACGAAGTGAATCACGACTAGTGGGCGAAGCACTGGGGATCGGTCTTACCATAAATCACCCGCGACATTCCCACTTGCGCATGTAAACGAGTGACAACGCGTGTGTACAGTATATACAATGTGTTTTTGTCGTGGAGCCGCCCCTTCCAGCGCCCTCAACACCTGGGTAGCAGCTTGTTGTCGGTGTTGCCGTTTTGCCGCTGCTTCGCGAGCTTTCGCCTCGGGGTAGCTTGCTGTCTGCGTAGACGTTGAGCCACCACATGCCGCGCTCTCGCCTGTGGAGTAGCAGCTTGTTGTCGGCGTTGCCGCTTTGCGTTTCACGGACGAGAGCGCTTTCGCGATCGTTTTCATCCATGGCAGAAAGAGAATTTGTGGTCTAGAACGCGCTTCTTCTTCATCGTCATCATCGTCATCGTCATCATCGTCATGTCGTATAGCGGGTACCCTGCATGTGCAGTGCCGCGATGGCAGCGTCCTTGTTATCGGGTAGCTTCCATGTGCTAACTCGCTTACTCTTCATCGTCATCGTCAGGGCGTATAGTGGGTACCTTGCACGTGCGTGTCGCACAACGGAGAACAGACAACGGACAGGCCGAGACCCTGAGGTACTTCGCCCCCTAAAACATGGTTGATTTCTCGGTCATTGGAACTCGAGAGTGAACCGTGCTTTCACAAGAATAGGTGACTCCTTACTGTACATTGATGTATGAGTGCTTGCACAATGTCACTTGGTGTTTGGCAGCTATAGCACCGTTTGACTTGGATGCACCCACGTTGACGCTTAGTGACACAAGTCCATCCCGACGAATGAAGTCCATTATCTTGACTTAACATTTATGGTAGCTGAAGCAGTTAACACACACTCGGACACAGTATAAAGTGAATACCGCGCATATATGCCATCAACAAGCATGTAATGAAAGCTAGTACTCGTTATGCACTGAATCAAAGCATGTATCTGACGAGACAAACGCCAAAACGTGCGTTCCGCAGTAATAATGTAACCTACGCCAGTGCTCACGCATGTACTACGTATCTCTTTAGACATGCAAGAGGCAGAGCGCGTTGCTCCAGCCATGAACGCGGGAAGCCGTTCCGCTAACGCAAGCGTTTCTCTCGCTGCACCGTATCACTCACTGCGCAACATTCACCCGTCGCCGACATTGCCTTTCTGCGCCGCTTATTGCAGCAGCTTCATTAGCCGACTCTAGGGTTGCCGTTGGGTGGACATGAAAAGGCGCCAGAACTCACCCCGAAAGTAGCCAAAGTAGCCATGTCATCTGATATTATCGCCGAATTTCTAGCCAAATAGGATGGAAGTGGTATTATCAACAGAGTCTTTACTATTCATCAATAAATAAAACCATTTTTAATAAGTAAAACCACAAGTTTAAAAAAGAGCCATGGCGCCAACTGGAAATTTTAGTCGCCAACAGGGTCCAAAAGTAGCCACTTTGGCGCAAAGTAGCCACCAATGGCAACCCTGGCCGACTCTTTCGCACTCGAAGCAGCAGGCGGCAGAGACACGCCTTTGGTGCATGTGGAAGCTGCTTTACTATGTCGACTAGCCGTCACGATAACACGAAGCGAAAGGCAAAGCATGTACCGTGCCGTCACGAAACCGAATAATTGCGCGTGGCCCATTGCGCCGACCGTACAGTTTACTAAAATAATGCATTGAAAGCCTCGGTTGCGCTGCAACTACCGAAGCGCTTCCTGTCGGCACTGGTTAGTGCCATGACACAGTACATCGCTACTTCTAGACGGCGGCACCGTCCCGCCAGAGAAGATCACTTAGAGAGGGGTGAGAGACATAGGGCGCGCTTTCTCAATATTGTCACGTGGTCGTGACGTCGACGAAGGCAGCAGGCGACGTGTCCAAGATGAAACTGTTTATAAGGCCGAACTTGTGGCCGGTAAACGGAAAGTTAGTGTACAGCAATACACACGGTATGCACTAATAGCGGCGAACAGAGCGTCGGCCGTCGATCAACTGACAAGCGGTGAAGCGCGTCGGCATTTATACGCGTGTCATCGAATATTCCAGCCTTATCGCTGGTTGTCGCGAAAGCTCTGGAATAAGCTGGCGTGTTCGCGTCTTGCGCGCAATCTTAACACAACGATCTACAATAATCGCAAAGCTTCTAGAAAAATGAGGCGCGGTTTGCGCTGAGCATTGCTTACAGTCTTTGTGGGCGTAAACCGAATACAGTAAAAGTATAATACGAAACGCGCGTGGCAATGCCCCCCTCTGAAAAAGCATCGTCCCGATACTTAGAACAGAACACGAGGTGGGGGGGGGGATTCATGCAAAAATAAATAACAATAAAGCAAGAAAGTACAATAAACAATAAGCACAAGCACGAAAGTACAATAATAAAGCAAAAATTACAGTCCTCAGGTTCACTAACGCGCGTAATACGGCTTCAGGCGCACGACATGGACGACTTCAGGTCGCGCACGGCGCCGCTGAGAGTTCGTAATGCCGTCAGGAACGACCTCCTAGTCGAGTGCGCCGAGACGTCGAAGTACCCTGTAGGGCCCGAAGTATCGTCGAAGAAGCTTCTCGCTAAGCCCTCGCCGGCGAACTGGCGTCCAGACCGATACACGGTCACCGGGTTGGTATTCCATGTGGCGTCGTCGAAGGTTGTAGCGACGGCTGTCGGTCTTTGCTGGCTCTGGATGCGCAGACGGGCGAGTTGTCTGGCTTCTTCGGCGCGCTGAAGGCACACGGTGACGTCGACGTTTTCCTCGTCGGAGACATTGGGCAACATGGCGTCGAGCGTCGTTGCCGGGGTCCTTCCGTAGACCAATCCATACGGCGTCATCTGCGTCGTTTCTTGTACCGCCGTGTTGTACGCAAAGGTTACGTACGGAAGGATGGCATCCCACGTCTTGTGCTCGACGTCGACGTACATGGCCAGCATATCGGCGATGGTCTTATTTAGACGCTCGGTGAGGCCATTGGTCTGTGGGTGGTAGGCGGTGGTCCGGCGGTGACTCGTTTGGCTGTACCTCAGGATCGCCTGAGTTAAGTCCGCTGTAAAGGCCGTACCTCTGTCGGTAATGAGAACCTCTGGGGCGCCATGACGCAGTACGATGTTCTCGACGAAGAACTTTGCTACCTCGGCAGCACTGCCCTTGGGCAGGGCCCTTGTCTCGGCGTAGCGGGTGAGGTAGTCCGTTGCTACGACGATCCATTTGTTTTCGGAATTCGACGTCGGGAACGGGCCCAGTAAGTCCATGCCGATTTGCTGGAACGGTCGGCGAGGTGGCTCGATGGGTTGCAGAAGCCCGGCTGGCCTAGTGGGTGGTGTCTTCCGTCGCTGACAATCTCGGCAAGTCTTCACGTAGTGGGTGACGTCGGCAGTCAGGCGAGGCCAGTAGTACTTTTCTTGTATCCTCGCCAGCGTACGGGAAACTCCAAGGTGTCCAGCCGTCGGGTCGTCATGCAGAGCATCCAGAACTTCTGGACGTAACGCCGAAGGTACTACGAGGAGAGAGTCGGCCCGAAGTGGCGAGAAGTTTTTCTTTAGAAGAACGCCGTTGCGCAAGAAAAACGACTCCAGTCCTTGTCTGAATACCTTTGGAGCCACGGTGGCCTTGCCCTCGAGGTATTCTATAAGGCCCTTGAGTTCCGGATCGGCGCGCTGTCGTTCGGCGAAGTCATCAGCGCTTAAAGTTCCCAGAAGTAGTCCCCGTCCTCGTCGTCCTGTGGTGGTGGGTCAACGGGGGCACGGGACAGGCAGTCGGCGTCGGAGTGCTTTCGTCCGGACTTGTAAACGACGGTGATGTCGAATTCTTGAAGTCTGAGACTCCATCGTGCGAGACGACCTGAAGGGTCCTTCAAGTTAGCTAGCCAGCACAAGGCGTGGTGGTCGCTCACAACTTTGAAGGGCCTTCCATAGAGGTAGGGGCGAAACTTTGACGTAGCCCAGGTGATGGCAAGGCACTCTTTTTCTGTTGTAGAGTAGTTCCCTTCTGCCTTGGATAGGGACCGGCTAGCATAACTGATGACCCTTTCTTCGTTAGTCTTCTGCACAAGAACGGCACCGAGTCCTACGCTGCTTGCGTCGGTGGGGGCTTTCCGTATCGGCGTATTCGTCGAAATGCGCAAGTATCGGAGGCGTCTGCAGGCGTCGTTTCAGTTCCTGAAATGCTTGAAGTTGCGCTGTTTCCCACCGGAACTCGACGTCGGTCTTCGTGAGCTGCGTCAGTGGCTCTGCGATGCGTGAAAAGTCCTTGACGAAGCGTCTGTAATAGGCGCACAAGCCGAGAAATCGGCGCACGGCCTTCTTGTCGGTAGGTGGCGGGAAGTCGGCGATGGCAGCTGTTTTCTGCGGGTCTGGGAGCACCCCCAGTCTTGCTGATAACGTGACCCAAAAACGGGAGCTCCTCGTACGCGAAGCGGAGCACTTCTCCGGTTTCAGGGGTGAGTCCGGAGCTCTTGATTGCTTGAAGTACGGATTCAAGGCGCTCGAGGTGTTCGTCGAAGTTCGAGGAAAAGACAACGACGTCGTCCAAGTAAACGAGGCACGTTTTGCCACTTCAATCCTGCCAGCACTGTATCCATAACCCGTTGGAAAGTCGCAGGCGCCGAGCAAAGACCGAAGGGCATGACCTTGAACTCCGAACAAACCGTCTGGTGTAATGAAGGCAGTCTTTTCTCGGTCTCTCTCGTCGACTTCGATTTGCCAGTAGCCCGTCTTGAGGTCCATCGAAGAAAAGTACTTCGCGTTGTGAAGTTGATCTAGGGCGTCGTCTATTCGTGGGGAGAGGGTACACGTCCTTCGTGATTTTGTTCAGCCGGCGATAATCGACGCAGAAACGTAGGGTCCCATCTTTCTTCTTCACTAACACTACAGGTGACGCCCACGGACTCTTTGAAGGCTGGATGATGTCATCGCGTAGCATTTCGTCGACTTGTTTCTTTATGGCCTCGCGTTCTCGCGTCGAAACTCTGTACGGGCTCTGACGAAGTGGCCTGATGACGAATTCTTGACGACGATGAAAAGCAGTCCTTGTATTGCAGGAGCAGTGCTTTGAGCTGTTCTTGCTTATGCGTCGGAAGGCTCGGATTGACGTCGAAATCTTGTTGCGGACCTCGATTCGTCGTAGCGTGTTCGGTAAGCTCGGCGAGGGTGAAAGCGTTGCTGGCTTCCACAATTTCTTCGATGTAGGTAACCGTTGTGCCTTTGCTCACGTGCTTATATTCGTTGCTGAAGTTCGTGAGCATCACTTTTGCTTTTCCTCCTCGCAGCTGGGCTATTCCTCTGGCGACGCCAATTTCGCGGTTGATCAACAGTTGCTGGTCACCTTCAACCACGCCGCGCTGGTCTGTTGATTTCTGAGTGCCGACGGAAACGCTGACGCTGGAGCGAGGGGGGAATGGTGGCTTGGTCGTCTAGCACATTCAAGGCGTGCTTTCCTGGCGGCGTGTGCGGCGGTAGTGCTTTTTCTGCGGATAGCGTTATCGACTTGGATCGCAGATCGATGACTGCCCCATGAAGGCCTAAGAAGTCCATACCAAGGATGACATCTCTCGAGCACTGCTGTAGTACTACGAAGCTTGCGGGATAAATCCGGTTGTTAATTGAGACTCTCGCTGTGCAGATTCCTGCCGGCGTTACTAGGTGCCCTCCAGCTGTCCGGATCTCAGGGCCTTCCCACGCGGTCTTAACTTTCTTCAACTTCGTGGCGAACGGTCCACTGATGACAGAATAGTCGGCTCCGGTGTCGACTCCGGTCCCGCACTACGGCCCTTATGGTCTCCCGCAGATCGTCGGAGCAGAGTGGCTGGATCTCTGCATAGCCTGGCGTAGAGCGGCGGTTGAATTGCCGTGTGCGCATTTCCAGGGTCTTTTCAATGGTTGTCGCTTCCGACACAAATTCTTGGACACTGTTCGGTGGGTTCCGCATGAGTCCGGCGAAAAGCTCCTGTTTAACTCCTCGCATGAGGAGGCGAACTTTGTCCTCGGGCATTTCGGGGTCGGCGTGGCGGAAGAGTCTGGTCATCTCTTCAGTGAATAGCGCCACGTTTTCATTCGGCAGCTGCACGCGTGTTTCCAGGAGGGCTTCGGCCTTCTCCTTGCGGACCACACTTGTGAAAGTGGCCAGGAACCTGGCACGAAATACATCCCACGTTGTGAGGTTTCGCTCTTGATTCTCGAACCAGGTCCGAGCGGCGTCTTCTAAGGCAAAAAATAAACGTGCCGAAGCTTGTCGTCGTTGCTCCAGTGATTGAAGTTGGCGACCCGGTCATACGCTTCTAGCCAGCTTTCCGGATCTTCAACTGATGATCCGCGGAATGTTGGCGGCTCTTTGGGCTGCCGGAGCACGATTGGTGCAGGCGGCACGGGGGTGGTCATCGTGCCTGCGGTTGAAGTCACAGTCTTGGTTTTCCTGGTGTTTTCTGGCAGAAGTCCGTGTTCTGGCTGTAGTCCCTGCTGCCTACGGCTGGTTCGAAGAACAGGGTTGTCCTTTGTGTCGTCTTCTTCGTGGCTCGGGCTAGGGTCAGCGCCTCGCGGGGGTGTCCGTAGCATGGACGAAGCAGCACCTCCACCAGATGTCACGTGGTCGTGACGTCGACGAAGGCAGCAGGCGACGTGTCCAAGATGAAACTGTTTATTAGGCCGAACTTGTGGCCGGTAAACGGAAAGTTAGTGTACAGCAATACACACGGTATGCACTGATAGCGGCGAACAGAGCGTCGGCCGTCGATCAACTGACAAGCGGTGAAGAGCGTCGGCATTTATACGCGTGTCATCGAATATTCCAGCCTTATCGCTGGTTTGTCGCGAAAGCTCTGGAATAAGCTGGCGTGTTCGCGTCTTGCGCGCAATCTTAACACAACGATCTACAATAATCGCAAAGCTTCTAGAAAAATGAGGCGCGGTTTGCGCTGAGCATTGCTTACAGTCTTTGTGGGCGTAAACCGAATACAGTAAAAGTATAATACGAAACGCGCGTGGCAATATTAATGTTGAGAAAGGAGGAGATCTTTTTGCTCATCTTGACTTCCTGCTGGAATAATGCACCACGATTCGGTAACACGATTCTAGGGAAAGGCAAGTCTTAACTTGGAAGCGTATTGACCGAAGAGAAAACCAGATGATTGTATCAGTGGCACTTCCATTGCTTTGTACACGTCATTATATGAACTCATGTGTGCGCTTCATCGTTGATTATGTGATGTTACATATGGCATACGCGGTCTTGCTACGCATACGCATGGACGCTTATGTGATTCGGAAATTTATATGCGTTGTTGCAAGAAGAATAAATCACTTGTTGGTCAGCGCCAGTGTTTGCCTCATTGATTCTTCGTGGTCCCTCTCGGTTTGCGTATGAACTTTGAAAGCTGTGTACCACCTATGCCCAAACTGAAGTTTCATTGATTCAGTAAGTAATGCCTTACATTTTATTATAAACTTTTCGCTATGCAGCCCACATACACTCTATAAAATTTATGCAGTCTATAGAATCATAGCTCTATAATCTTGAGATAACACGTGAAAGCCGATGTATGTGCTCACCTTGTGTCAATGCGGAGGTAGAAGCGAACCGGTAGACGGTGCCTCACGACCTCAGCATTGAACGGACGTAACAGGCACACTAGTACAGGCTAGGCGGTCATGCAGCTGAACAGTCAGCGGGCGCGGGTCTCGTCTCGTATCGAAACGTACCCAGCAGAATAGCCAGGAAGGCGAGGTCTCCGGGACGCAGTTACCTGGGCTTGGAGCGAGGAACCATCCCGGCTCTAGGTGTCCCGTAATCACGCGCGTCGGCGATGCAGCACGACGTGATGCTGATGATGATATCCTGCATCAATGGCTCACACCTATCCTGGAGTTGAAGTTGAAATCCAACACGACTGGCTCACTCCCACTTTGGCAGATTGGCCAAGACACCCAGGTGTAAACTCAAATAAATTCAATTTATTATAATATTTGCTTCCTTCAGAACATCTTTTTTATTTTCCTCCTCCTGCGCGGGCTACATTACACCCATGAATTAGCCGCTTGTTCTAACTTTTCAATCATACTAACGCCTAAGCAGGTGAAAGTAGTCTGGGACGTTCGCTAAAAATATCCCACCCTGTTGTGTGGACGCATATACGTCTCTCTAGATGGCGCTATAATACAGACCGTTGGCTCTCCTCCGCTACATCGGAAGCGGACAGGCATAATCAAAAGCACGCGAGGGACATTTGTAACAAATACCTGATAGCTAGAATTCCCTTCGGATCTCATCCTTACCTTGGCTCGATAGCTTCCATAGCTCAACAAACGGAGCCGCCTTCAAACACATAAGTCCCATTCAGTAATGTTTTTCTCTCGATTCGCATACCAATCGAGAAACCTCGCTCCTGCCTTTGAGAAACCAAGCGTACAACGAGTTCCGCATTGGCACAAACCTATTGCAAACAAGCTATCACGCTTATGTTCTTGACTGCCTTCCTTGGGACATCCTGAAGAGTTTTGTCTGTGGATTTTCATGCAGTTTTGTTTCAGGCCAGGTAGGTATAGCTAAATTGCAGGCAAACTAACATGGCAGGTGCCTACTTCACTACAAGCGATGGCGCAGGCAATAGGTTTATTGATCCCTTTTCAGTGCACCCTGCAAAGGATACCACACGCACATTCATAAAGAACCTTCTTAAGTGGTCACACACTGTAAACCTGTGCTACATCGCACTTGACGTCGTCGGTCGCGAGGTACCGCCGCACGAGACTCCAGCAGTCCTCGTTAAGGTCGTCCAATTGCATGCGGCCGTTGTCGGCAGGATGGCAGACCACTCGCTCTTTCACTACCCCGACTAAACGCATGAAACCGTCCATGGATTTTGTTTGCATCAGGCGGTCTCGCACCAAGACCGCAAGTTCTGCACGGTTGAGTTTCGCACTCCTGGCAACATCGTCCAGCAGGCAAGGGCATCGGGCGACGCGCTCCAGAGCTCCGGTGACATAATACCTGCATGAGGCCGAGGCTGGCATTAGATAGTGTTACTCTTGCATGTGACACTGTGGTTGAAACGCTGGCTGAATGCGTAAGGGCTGTTATGGCTGTAGCTAGACGAATGGTTGCATTATGTACAACATGTGCGGTTACATTAAATGTGAATATGGCGCGCGGAGTGCACGAACAATATTGAAACTCACAGGGTTCCTTATGCATTCGCCTAAGACCACTCGAAGACGAAAGACATCTTTTTCTTTTTAGTCGAGTATTAGTGCTTCGCCCCCCCCCCCCACCCCTAAGCTGCTTGCACCTAACGTGGTTTTAGACTGCCTCCAAGATCGGAGCCATATCAAAGCTTTCTGCACCTTTACCTGGTTCTTGCACTGCCACTGCGATATACCCACCTTGTGACCCAAGCGTAGATATGATGTGATCACGTCATCATGCGAGCTCATGTTATGTGCCGTCAAGATCACGTTATGATGACGTCATGATGATTTAACAAATATTGGCGATCTGTGGCGTCATGCCGACTCATGTTACTTCATGTTATGTTACGTCATTTGACGTCATGCTATGTGTTGTCACGATGAAGTTATTGCGAGACCATGATGACGTCACAAATTCTGGTGGCAATCTGCGGAGTCAGGGTGACGTCATATAGTTATGACATCCCGCGATGATGATTTTCTTGCTTCACTCGTCTCGACGCCGTCAACGGTCAGCCTTCGCGTTCAGTGAGGCATCTAAGGCTTTCCCCTGAATAACTTCTGGGGTTGCGCATGCCAAAACCGGGATGTGATTATGAGGCGCGCCGTAGTTGAGGGCTCAGGATAAATTTCGACAACGTTGGGTTGTTTAACGTCCACTGGCACGGCACAGCACGCGGGGCTCAGAGGCCGGTATTCTGTGACGGTTACTTTCGGTCCCAGTGTCACTTTGCGTGAAATAGAATCGAGTGTGCACAGTGAATGACGCAACTATTTGCCCATCATTCTTCAACCTATTACTCGGTGCGCACAGAGTGGCTGCGGACGTGTTTGAATGAAAGAAGAGGATTGGATCGAAGGCTGCATAGTTATCGAGGCGTAAGTCTTATTATGCGTGTCATGAGTCGTAAAATCTTGTGTCAACATGAATAGCCCCAAAAAAGTGTGCGTCGAAGCGCATGAGCTGCACGGTCACTTAATCTGCGATATCGTGAAGACGAGGCAGCCAAGGAGAACCATCAGGAGGTCTTCAAAAAAACTGCTCATATAAAATTGGGGTCATCTGTGAACTTTTAAATGCGTCGTTCCAATGGGTTTCAAGAATTGCCGCATTCGTTCTAGTGTACCGTCGTACCACGCAGAAGAGGCGCTGATGTCAACAAAAGATTTCGGAAGCAGCGCCAACGTATAGACTATAAGGGATGCGTAATAGGTTACTTATGTCGTGCAAGTGTTAGCCAAGGCACCACAGTCATCCTTACACGCAACCAGATCATGCCCGCCAATCATGAAGCCAGGCAATGCATTAGGGGGAGGGGAGAGTAGTTAGTATATTTAATCGAATTATGCGAGAAAAGATAGCGAAAACAAACAACTCGCACCCGGTGGGTACCAAACCCACTACTTTCCAGATAGGCGAGCGAAGCAGAACAAACCCAATAGTTGCTCCCTCCTTGATCAATAGAAGTATTCTGCTGTGTAATTCCAATCATAACCTTCAATCACACCTCCTTTTGAAACGAGATAACAACAAAGTGTAGCTTTTAACATCTTGATTATATTGATGTATCACTCCACCATTCAGACAGCTGCAGCCTGCCCATAGATTTTTTTTTTAATGCAAAGGATTTCTCGGCCAACCAAAGGCGCTTTGACCTTTGATGTCCACAGTGGTGGCATAGTGGTTAAGGTACTCGGCTGCTGACCCGAAAAACCCGGGTTCGATCTTTCCAGTGGTGGTCGTATTTCAATGGAGGCCAAATGCTAGAAGGCCTGTGCACATTGAAATGTGAGTGAACGTTAAAGGACACTCGATGGTCGAAATTTCCGCAGCCCTTCACTACGGAGTTGCATGATAAACATCTCATGGTTCTGGCACGTAAAATACTAGAATATATTCTTACCATATCTATCTACCTATCTATCTAGCTGCCTACGTCTGGCTGCTTGCGTGGTCGTCTCCTTAACTTGTCCTATAGCAAAATCTGCGTAGCAGGACGCGGGTATCTGGCGGACACGATTCACAGGCCATGACAAGAATGTCGTGAATATCCCGTCGTGTACGTCACGAAAACCTTTCCACCAGTAACGTTTGGCCCATAACAGAATACCGCGGTCCTTTGCACGCGGGTATGCGCCACAGGTGATTTAGTCTATACAGGTACAGCGAGAATATACTTTGCAAACCTTAACACAACAGCTTTAAATAGCCCACATAAAATCCTGTGCCGACCTCGCTAGCGTTGGCGGTGAGCGAAAGACCCTTACAGAAGCAAAGAATATTCATGGTCAAGCGTTCTACTACAGAGCTACGCCACTGCTTCAAACCGGTTTGGAAGAAGACCTTAGAGGAGCGTCATGACGGGGCAGATGGAATTGTGGTTGCAATGCTGGCTATGCGCTTTTATAACATTGTGATAAGCATTACATAAGTATTCCTGTGTCTGATCAAGGTGTAGTCAAACGTTGCTGTAAGTTGCCGAGAACGGCTATTTATATCACGCAGATCATCGCACCGCGGCGTGCACTTCGCTGCAAATCAAGTTACGTCTTCGCTGTAACGTGAGTGAAAATGTTACGTCAGATCATGACCAGGGTTGCCGTTGGGTAGACTTGAAATGGAGCCAAAACTCAACCTAAAAGTAGTCAAAGTAGCCATGCCATTTAATTTTAGCGCCAAATTTGTAGCCAAGTCGGAAAAAAAATGATATTATAATGTATATATTAAAATCATATAATAATATGATTTTGAATAAGCGAGAGCGGAGTATACCGAGCATAATAGTTTCCCTCTTGCTTTGTCTGCAAGCCGTAGCTAAGCTGCAAATAAATTAATAAATTATTATACTTTCAGTGCGCCTGCATACAGTTTATTTATAGTTGATAGAGTTCCTGCAAAAGTAATTTTGTGTAAAAAAAAACGCCAGGCCTGCGCAGAAGGCGCAGCACAGCCACAGCGAAAGCTGGGAGAGCGGCCTTTAGCCTTTTTTAAACACTCTTGGGGCAACTACTACAAGGCCAATTGCATGACTACGCTATAAATCATCATAATTTTTGTGTAGTGGGGAAGCGTCTACTATGCCATTCTTCGTCATTCTTCAGAAAAGCGCGGTGCCCGCTGCACTCTTGTAACGAATTATGTGCGCTTTGTTGATGCTGTGACTGACGACGATGAAGAATTAGGCCTCAGGCTTTTGTAATGGGTTGGAGCATTGAACGACCCACTCGTTACGCAATTCGCATTGTGCGACGCCTGGTTCTTACTTTGCTGCTCTAAAACGCTTTACAACACACGTTAACGCGATTCCTTACCCGATATGAAGCCTGCCTAGGGTCAGTCTGCACCGCAGTTTCAAGCAGTGGCGTAGCTCAGTGGTAGAGTGCTGGGCTGCCATGCAGAGGACCCAGGTTCGATTCTCATTCTGTCACAGGTGTTTTTTTTTATTTAGTTAGTTTTTTTCTTATTTCGTGCGATATTGGTTACGGACACCGGCGGCGGCGGCAGCGGCGGCGGACAACTACGGCGCAGAAACGACCCTTGTTGTGATCTCATAACAGCTTTCGCTGTAAAACTCAGCAGGAAGATTAAACATTGACGCTGTTTTTTTTTTTGTGACGCCGTGGATCGAAATTGGTACAAAGTTACAATAGTACCATTCCGGCGTCAGGTAGCGAAATCTCATCGAAGATGAACAGTGCAGCTCCATTTTGCTGCGGATATCTCTTTGACGCGCTGTGTTTCAGCACTGTGCTATATCGATACACATTTCCTTACATGCGCGCGTCAGACAGAGGGACGCTCGTTGGGTGCCTCGATGCGCACTAGTCCGCTGGCGGAGGAAGGACACGTGGGCGGATAGGCCAACACGACAGAAAAGCTTGCAAATAATGGTTATTCTTTGAACTTGCTTGCTGTTTTATCTTCAAATAATACGGAGAAATGGCCAGTAAATGCGCCACAATAGATGTTCAATGTAGCCAGAAAGTAGCCATGGCGCCAACCTGAATTTTTTGTCGCCAGGCAGGGTCAGAAATTAGCCAATTTGGCGCAAAGTAGCCACCAACGGCAACCCTGAGCTAGATGAAGGTTTCGACGTAGACAGCCAAGAGCGCGATTATCTTCGTTAGTAACGTGCGGTATGTGAAGAGACCATGTCAAGTCAGAAGCCAAATGCGCACCTAGTTACTAGTATGCAGTTACTGATAAAATTTCTGTGTTGTTAATTAGGCTCGGAGCTGAGTGGAACTGTGGGCGATGTTAAAGAGACTAGTTATGTTTTTTTTGTGTGCTTAAGGACATGAACAATTTCTTACACAAGGTTTCGATTTTATGAAGGTCGGATTGAAGTTGAGGAATATGCGATGTTCATGAATGATTGATTGATTTAAACAAAGTTCTATCCACCCATTATTTTGCAGCGAAGCTGTACATGGCTTAGCAATATATGCCTCAGAGATCGGACAAGCTCCAGTACTCGTCAGTGGTACAATAATAATCAAGATGGAGACCAGGGGCACAAAAATTGGGCGCATATCACTACTCATCACTGGTCCACTAAAAATGATGAATGAAACATCAGGGCGCCGAACACCAATTAGTATTTTCGTAGCCAATAATTGAGGAAGACTTCAGTGAACCATCGGGATTTAAACCGGTGATAAAAACCAGGGCCGGACGTTTGAGCTTCACTGGTTAAAGGGACCCTGAAACGGTTTTTTGAAGTTCTGTGAGCGTTTAGGCTAGAACATCATCAAACCATTCGCACCACAAATTTAGCAACACGCCGTGTACCAAGGCCGCTACGGACCAATATATCATACCCTCCTTCTCACGCCTGCCTTGCCTCCTCAACTCATGAGACACACTGGCATCGCTGGCGATCGCAGAGCTCTCGTGAGCGCACTCGACGATTTGAGCTTCGCCCAGTCATGACCTCCGAGATTGCACGCCGACAGGTTGCACGCAATCTCGGAGACCATAGCCCAGTGCGCCTGGCAGCACGCACGCCGTCTGGCAACGGAGGAATATTGCAGAGTGGTTGGTATCTTCGCCGACAGGTGCCGCCACCCTACCAGCCGATCTTACTTATGCGCATTTCTAGGCATTCCACAGCCAATCAGATCAGCAGCAACGGTGACGTCGTGTGTGCACTCCATGTCGTACTGGTGAATGAGAGGTTGACAACGCGTTTGGCTGAGCCGCAGTGATCTGCAGCGATTCGCAGCTTTAAAGCATTGTAATAAATTACACAGTTTACGCAGAGAGCTTGAATCAGTCTGTAAATGACCCTTAGGATTTGGTGCACCGGCCAGTTGTTTTTGTACAAAATCGTCAAAACCGTTTCAGGGTCCCTTTAATGAGGTGCCCGATTTTATTCCCAGCCATTTTTACAGCCAGGCTGTCTATAACTAGCGTGGCCGTCCTCGGTGCTTGCAGAAAACTCCTCGCTGGTGTCTGCCACAGAAATT
>JALIZH010031289.1:0-33514 GCA_030522465.1 Rhipicephalus appendiculatus | reverse complement strand
GAGAACTCCCTCACAAGCTCCAACTTCGACTCTCAACTCACGGCCGTCAGGCGGGCCCGCGAGGTGGTAGATAGGCTGAGCCTGTCTGCCCCAACGTGGGACTAAGCCTGGTGCGCGACATCGTCACGTCCTGCTGGAGCAAATAAATATTGTTTTCATTCATTCAAGACAAAGAAACGGAGACGGCGCTCCGAAGTGGCACGTGAAGCCACGGCCCGTGTTCCCTGCTCCCTTATGCATCGACAGAGGAGAAACAGAAGGCGGCTTTCGCCTTCGAGTTGTTTTAGCTGAATGCACAAGAGACCCTGTGAGTTTTTCACTATCACATGTAATGGAACACAGCAAGTACTCTTGTTTCACACTTATTTAATTGTACAATGTGTTATGTACAGTGGATTTCAGCAACCTCTGCCTTATACTTGTGCAAGCATAGTTTGAATAAACAAGTTTGAACACCGCATGTAAGCTTCTCATTCACCTGTACATTTACCACAGCTTCTTTTGCTTTTAAATGCGAAGCATTTCCTAGCGAACTTGGGCGACCTTGAGCTCATCTATCTATCTATCTATCTATCTATCTATCTATCTATCTATCTATCTATCTATCTATCTATCTATCTATCTATCTATCTATCTATCTATCTATCTATCTATCTATCTATCTATCTATCTATCTATCTATCTATCTATCTATCTATCTTGCCGCCTACGACTTTGTGCTCTCCTGGCCATATCGTTAATGGGATTTATACCAAAATTGGTACGGCATAACACTACTGTATGACGAAGCTGAATAGCTGGTCATATCTTGAAAATCATGAATAACTTGTTATGAAAAGTATGATTTACACGCCATGGCCGCAGTGCTCCTGAGGCCGTCTTCTTAACATGATATAGGGTCATTCCAAGTGAAACGTCCCATCCCAAAATTCGACCACCGGTGATTCTGTTGCAAAAAAATTGAGCTGAAAGGTAACTGTATGAGAATGAGTTTAGTGAAGTATTTTCGTGCAAAAAATTTGGTGCTCACGTGACCGCCCTTTGAATATTCCGGCAAGGAGGAAAAGTTAGGTTTGAATAAATTATGCGTATAAAACGTTGATACTAGGTACAACGACACTTTCTGTTTTGAAGCATTCTATTGTCATTGTTCTTTTACGAGACATGACAAGTAAAACCATATATTAATTATCCGGCTCAAATAGGCCTAACAAAGAAGCAAGAAAACACGCATATTCAGGCAATTTTCGTAAAAACAATGGCAATGTTTCAGTCGCGAAAATTTTTAGCTCTTGTATCAGTCGACTTAGTATCTGCTAAAAATATTTTCAACCTTTCCACACAAACTTTTATTGAGAAAAATGCTTGCAAAGTTGACAAAAAAATGACTTTTTCGCGATATTCACTCATAAATTAATCATCAAAACCATCAAGATAAAAATGTAGGAGAGGGTTCATTATATGCTACAACGTCTTCTCTTGTGATGTGGAAATTTTCGTCGTTGTAAATTTTGTTTAAAGCGAAACAATTATTTTTGATGTCCATAATTAATGTAGCTGGTAAGCACTGGCAAACTGAAGCGCTTTCCGCAATTTTAGGTACGTTATTACGACAGATTATATGATATTTCGGTATTTTTGACTGTTCTGGACCTTGTTGGATTATTTTCGTTGGCTCTGAGCATTGCTGGCCTTGTTTTAGGCCTTTATTGACTGCTGCGTCATCCCGGCTGTGGCTGCCCCAGCCGGGATTCGATCCCGCGACTTTCGGGACAGCAGTCAAGTGCTATCAGGTCTACCCTGCGCGGTGGAGTTTATTTGAACACGCTCATCCCTTGGCACGGATCATATAAATAAAAGGCAAGGACCTGGATTTTAAGGTTATGGGTTGTGACCCAAACAATAATGCTATAGTTAACAATTGACCAAGTGACTATTAAATTGCAGCCAATAGAATTATTTCGCTCTTTATAAAAGAGAACGCTGTTAGAAAAATGAGCAGTCCTTTCCCATTTGGTGAAGTGGAGACATGCAAGCGAAGGTTGGCGGGGTGTGCCTGGCGTACTGCTTCTCTTTCTTTCTTTCTTTCTTTCTTTCTTTCTTTCTTTCTTTCTTTCTTTCTTTCTTTCTTTCTTTCTTTCTTTCTTTCTTTCTTTCTTTCTTTCTTTCTTTCTTTCTTTCTTTCTTTCTTTCTTTCTTTCTTTCTTTCTTTCTTTCTTTCTTTATAGTAGCAGTCGTCCGCGCAAAGCGGTTTTCAGGCTGAATCAGCTTGGCATCTTTCATGTTCTTTCTAGTGTTCGCACGCCTGTAAAACGACCCAATGAAAACGCCAGCCCGCAATTAGTAAAAGGTCGGTTAGGAATTGCATTTTCTCGAAGACGAAAACTTCCCGAAATCTGGCATTTCTGATAACGAACTTACGCGCTACCCAGCAGACCGCTTTTAGTTCGTCAACACAAAATATTTTAATGAAGCGCCCATAGCATGCGTACGACTTCCGAATTATTTTTTGCATCATCGGCGGAACGCATTCATAGGCTTCAGTTCAGTTCACAATGGGCGAGCATGGGCGCGTGGCCTGCACCTTTTTGCTGTTTGTAGGGAGAGTGCTGATTCGTTATTTAGAATCTCTGAAAGGTTTCGCGACACAAGGGGAAGCTTGCTGAAAAGGAAAAAAAAACATTGTGGGTTATGGCATGGAAATTGGGATCTCAAGCCCAGTCATTTTGGAAATATAGAATGGCTCACGACACAGTCTATATCTGGGGGGTGCCATTGGACATGCATCAAGAGAGTGAATCACTTTGACTTGGAAAGGCGGAGGAACGGTGAGAGACAGCTGAAACATGGGGGGGGCCCATAATTGTCATTTTGAAGGGAACTACAAGAACACAGAAAACATGCACGAGAACAGGCGCGCGCGCGCGTGCGCACAGGCACGCGCGCGCACGCGCACGCGCGCACACACACACACACACACACACACACACACACACACACACACACACACACACACACACACACACACACACACACACACACACACACACACACACACACACACACACACACACACACACACACACACACACACACACACACACACACACACACACACACACACACACACAGGCGCTGTGTGCATTTTTTTCGTCCATGTTCTGCGTGCGCTTTTAGTTCTCTTCACTGTAGATTACCTATTTTATCGAGCCCCGAATATGTACCTCCGTTTCAGAGGGATACGTATGACGTAAACACCGCCATATCGCGCAGGCCCGAAGGGTCGTAATTGAAGGCGCCCTTGGCGATCGCGTCGATGGCGCGTCATAATTAAAGCAGCCAACGGCAGCCATGCGAAATTCTTTACCCTCTTCACTCTCCCGCCACTTCGCGCCAGCAGCCGTGCTCCACCATATCGGTGCCCTTCGAAGCCATCGGGCTTGATATTGTTACGGGGAGACGACATAAGACGGGTGTATTACAGCGAAAGCTGTTATGAGATCACATCAAGGGTCGTTTCTGCGCTGTAGTTGTCCCCCGCCGCCGCCGCTGCCGCCGCCGCCGGTGTCCGTAACCAATATCGTACGAAATAAGAAAAAAACTAAATAAATAGAAAACACCTATGACAGGATGGGAATCGAATCCGGGTCCTCTGCTTCGCAGCCCAGCACTCTACCACTGAGCTACGCCGCTGCTTGAAACGGGAGTGGAAACTGACCCTATGCAGGCTTCATGGCGGGTATGGAATCGCCTTAAGGTAAATCACCACCTTCAAAAACGCATTTTTTGAAAAAAAATTGAGTTGTTGGGATTTTTTATTTTCAAGTTCCCTGTCCATTCAAGAAGATTTAGAAAAAAAATAATGCAGTTATATTAAGCCATTTGAAAGTTATGACCATTTTTTCAACACCTGCTGGACACATCCGAAACTGAAGGATTCCGATTCGACATCTACCATCTCGTCATAAATGTTTTTCGCGTACATATTACGTAATGCTGAGGTGTTTAAGAACATTCTAAAGCTTGTAGAACATGATGTTTTCAATTTATTTTAAAGTTTGCTCTACTCGACTGCGGCACTCTATTGTTTAAGTTGCGCGTGCTCTGACTCGGCAGTCTGTGTTCTTTTTGTGTGCCATTTCGAGCTCTTGGGCTTAGTTCTAGTTTTTCAAGGAAAAAGTTATAATACTTCATGAAACATGGCGAAGTATAGAACGAAACAGAAGCGTTTATGAAAGTTAGGGGAATCAATATTCCAAGTGTGGACCCACTGTGGAACACGGGGATGAGAGTCAGCTGGAGACACGAAACGAGCTAGGAAAAAAAATGTGTGCTTCATCTCGCTCAAAAGAAGAATATGCCGCTTCAAAAGAGGTCCCACGCTATAAGCCTGGTGAATTTCAGGTCTATTGAATGTTTCTTTGTTTCATAGACATTCGGTTCAAATCTTTAAAGCCATTTTTCTCAAAATGTGATTTTTTGCTTCCTACAGTTACGCGAACAATGATAACCGTCTTTCTAATAAATATTTTCGCATAAAATTTTTTTGTGCTGTTTTTTTTATAGGTGGAGCTATGCATTCAAGCAGAATTATTGAAAAGTACCGGTAACTTTTTGTACAGTGGCCAACTGTGAGCAAAGCCAACCTGCCAAATATCAACTTTTTCAGTCTTTTTATGATAACGCACCCAAGCTTAGAGATATGATGATCGTGGAGGTTAGATGCACAGAACGTCGTCCTCACTACGTAGTTGCCAAGTCGCGTTTAAATTGCAACAAGAGTTTTTTAGTTATGACTGTTGGCGCAACATGCATATTTTGGCACATTTTGATTTTTATAAATTTTAGGTTTTTTGATTTTTATCTATTTCATAATCATAAAGCTTAAATTTACCGAAGCCCAACAATCCAAAACCATAATTATAACTTTTGGACCAAAACGGTAAAAGTTTTTCTCGAAGGTGGTGACCTACCTTAACGTGTGTTGTAAAACGTTTTAGAACAGTAAAGTAAGAACCAGGCGTCACACAAGGCGAATTGCGTAACGAGTGGGTCGTTCAATGCTCCAACCCATTACAAAAGTCTCAGGCATAATTCTTCGTCGTCATCAGCCACAGCATCAACAAAGTGCACATAATGCGTTACAAGAGTGTAGCGCGGGTACCGCGCTTTTCTCAAGAATGACGAATAATGGCATAGACGCTTCCTCACTACACAAAAATTATGATGATTTATGGCGTTGTGGGTACCATGTAAGTGCGCTTGTAGTAGTTGTCCGAAGAGTGTTCCCAGCTTTCGCTGTGGCTGTGCTGCGCGTTCCGCGCAGGCCTGGCGGTTTTTTACAAAATTTACACAATCGTAGTGACCGGGGTAACAACAACCAAGATGGTGACAACAGAAACCAAACCGTCGTTCTCTTCTTCGTCCTTTAGGTAAGCGGCACATAACAATATGAAGTTTCCTGTTGTATCGTTTCATGGAAGTGAGCGTTGGTCGGCGTGTGTAGTTTTGGCGGTGTTTGCTTGTTGTAAGCTTTTGCAGCCGCGACGGTTAACGGCACGCACCATTCATCAGTGAATGGTGCACCGCAACTTCAGGACCGAGTCCCGCAAGATTCTTCGATGTTCCAAAAACAGAAGGTCTGAGTGCCAGTTTTCTGCTGCACGAATTATAGTGTCTGTAGTCACACATAGCTTCGTTGCAGTTGGGGAACAGTTATTATTTTTTAAATATGGCTCATTCGCGAATGGCATGATGTTGCAGTTAATATCATTGTTCCAAGAAGCAGCGAGAATAAAGCTCTCGAGACTAATAGTTACACTTTCGCGTCTCTGACAAGACCATGTACTTAGAAGTGTGTTTTGGATTTTCCCTTTGTTTTTCACTCGCTATCGTTTAAATACGTGTTTCTAAGACTCAGTTGTGATGGTGTGCGGGAGCGGATTGGCGACAGTGACTTCAAGACGACAAAGATGGCACTCTGCACCTGCGGCACTTGATGGCGCAAGACAGACGCTCAACCATTGAGCACCATCCACGGTGGCTCGGAAGAGGAGGCTCGAAAGTAGAACGGGTTAGCATGGCAGACGCGGCCGGGAGAAGACGGTGTCCAAGGCGCGGGAGTAGCGGCCAGCCGTGTACCTGGCTGAATGTCGCTGCAGGCTCCCACCTGGCACCACGTCAATCTTCAAGCTTCCTCCCGGCGCGAAGCTCTTGGAGATCGTCGCAAGGTAGCGCCATCCAAGCCCACCTGCGTCTCCACGACAAAGACAAAGCTTTGGCTGGCGAACGCCAAAAGGGCGTACGGCCATTGCCCTCCACCGCGTCTGGCATGTGAGGTGAAAAAAAATTTATTCGTGTGAAGGCCAAAATATAAAATAATATTTAAAAAATTAAAAAAGCAGCGTTGTGGGCGGTGTTCCGGCGGCCGGTTGTGGCGTCCAGGCCGTGCCTAAGTCACCAGCCGAAGTTGGAGGTCCGGCCTGGTGCTGGACAAAGCAGCCTCCCACTGCTGCGCACTTCTGAGGTGCCAAGAGGTAGGGGGCAAGTGTGCCGGACAGCAGTAGAATATGTGTTGATAGTTGGCGATGGAGCTACCACCACGTCTGCTGTCGTCGCTTCTGCAACGCCACCATATCAACTGCCATCTCCACCCGCACTTGTGAGGCTTTCCCCTACGGTGACCGTGGCTCTTTACACCAAACGGTGAAACTGCTTCTTTGAAAGCTTTTCGCTTTTTATTCGGGACATATTGTTTTGCTTTATTTGCTTTTGTGATGTCTCTCTTGTCCGTGAAGTTTGTAAATATAATGGCCGTCTCTTTCGCAAACAAACGGCCTTGTTTCTTTCGATGACCGTTACGTCATCGCGTTCCTTCGCTAAAACAAAGCGCCTTCAGCTTCGTGACACAATGTATCACATCTTGAACCGTTCCTAGACGACGAAACTACATTTAGGGGCGAAGCTCCATAGGGTGTGGGTCTCTCCCTCCTCTGTAGTAGTAGTAGTAATAGTAGTAGTAGTAGTAGTAGTAGTAGTTCGTAGGTAGGTAGGTAGCCCCGTGTAGTGGAATGTACCCACTACACGTGATAACGATGAAGTATAAGCGCGTTCTACTATAGTGGAATGTACCCACTACACGTGATAACGATGAAGTATAAGCGCGTTCCAGTATAGTGGAATGTACCCACTACACGTGATAACGATGACGATGACGCTGATGACCATGATGTATAAGCGCGTTCCCGACCACACATTCTCTTTCTGCCATGGATGAAAACGATCGAACTTCGCCCACTCATCATCATTCCCTTCGTGGATATGGCGTGATTTATTTTGCGTGATGCAACTCCGTAATTTGTCTCGTTGGAATTCAAAGTATTTCATTGTTTTTCTTTATTACGGAAATTATTTCGGAGTTTTCAAGAAGGCTAGAAGTCATGCGTTTTTGTGCAGGAAGTGGTTACCAGCTATAGAATCGGCTGTCAGTGAAGTCTCGATCTGGAAACTCAAGTGGACCAGCATTCCATTCTGCCCGTAGTGCCTTTTTTTTCGGTGCATGAATGTTCTATGTGCTTACAGCTGCAAAAGTATTCTTCTCGTTCATGTATTTTCTCCGTAATCACGAATGCGCAAACCGTTGAACATTGCAAGAGTCCTACGTGCGGAATTTTATTCCATGTGTTTATCACAATGAAGTGCTTAGCGTACCTGGCATGACACATCGCCTTCAGTGACACAACGTTACGGCAAGGCAATGTATTCGCGGCAAAAGAAAGGTTGTGTTGTTAGCCTATTTTTTCATGTGGCCGTTAGTAACACGCTTTTCTGCGAAGGTTATGTGCTGCTGCATAAAATGACTATCGCCATGCGTCCTTTTGCCGCCAGCTAGCTCTCAATTTTTGGTGAAGAACAAGATTATGCAGCTCTTTTTAGTGCAATATACTACTTATTCTGCTAAGTGTGCTTTTCCATTTTGTTTAGCAGCAGTGAGCGTCTCAAGCATTTCGTGTACATTTGCTCAATATCTAAGCAAGTATACAGCTAATTGTTTTATCTTTCAGATCAATACAGCGCTTAATAAGTAGAACTGTGCGTTATTTTTCCATATTTAGGTATAGCGACGGGTTCTGCATAGTTGACACTCACAGCGTGCTGCCCAAACACAAAGACGCAACAACTGTGGCAGTTGTTAGGTCGCGCTTCTCCCGTGTATACAGGTGCGCTCTTTTCGACCATCCGGCTTTGTGCTTCAGCGGCTCTGTGCAAGTTTCGAGCTATTTGCGTTCTTTATTCAGCGGCTGTGGCTACAGATACTTTGCATTTAGGAGTGAACTAAGGTGTCTCTGACCGCTTGTAAATGACAATGCGCGTTTAGAGAAAATGTATTCCATTTATGGTGGCCTGAACCGTGCGAAGGCGAGAGATGAAGCTGCTCAGCACCCTTTATTCCCTTTACCCACTTCCCACCTCGTCCCCAACAAAGGTCATGTTCAATAATAAATGTCATATTCATTCAACCATGTAGGGTACTTGTACAAAGTACATGAAACCTGGAGGATGGTGGACGGCTCGTGCGAATGGAGCCAAATACAATAGGGCACAGTTAGCTTGATCTACATGAAAACCCTCCGTGCTTGATCTGGTTATGCTGTAGAGCTAGGCTGACTACTGAATTAGCCGTGATCACTTACCTCACAATAAGCAGTACTGCCATAAAGAAATTATTATTCCATCTCATCCTTTAGCTAAGTGACTGCAAAATATGACAAAAATGCCAAAGTGACGCCGCTTAACACTCTGCTTTGACTTCCATAACAAACAAAGAGCAGGTTCAAACAAAAGAAGCCCCAACCATCGCCTCGAGTCACCTGCTCAGGCACGCTACGCCAACGGAGCTAGTGGTCATGCCGTGGAGGATTGCCTGTCAACATACGATGAAGGAAGTTTAATTGATGGCTAGAATGACGCCGATAAGCTCAGCTACGTCAAGTCTCAAGCCTCTGGTTTCAACTATAACTGACTAACACTGTTAATCCGACTTTTCCGTCATGACGGCTATGAATAAACGAATGAATGAATTCTTCTGGAAAGGAACGAGGTATATAGCTTCAACGCAGATGATGGCGATTCCTCAAGGGCGAAATATGCGGTACGGTTTTGCGTCCGATCCGACGTGCGGCGCCGGATGACCGGCATGCGGCGTGTGACGATTCATCAAGCGAATGAGCAATCAGCCCCAGGCTCGACCCACATATGACGTCTCGGCATGCACACTCCGAAGAATTTGTATCCTAGTAATTAATCGCGAAACAAGCAATTTTGCACAGTCACGCTTGGTTCTATGAGAAAATCATTAATAAAACTACGCCTTCGGAAGCGACAATCACATCGCAACAGCTCGCCGATTGTGACGACTCTGATAAACAGGCCTAGCAAGGCGGACGCTGGTCGTCGCCTGCACCGTTCGCGATCACACGCGAGTTCGTCATAGAGCGATTGCTTTTGTCAAGACGACCTTTACGTCAAAATCGACCTTTCCGAAGTTCCCGGCTTTTGATTTGGAAACCACAAAGCCGACTTTTCCATCTGCACTTGGCTACAAGTCAAGAGCAGCGCAGCTTTCCGCCGCCAAAGAACCCCCCTCTAGACAATGGCGTCACCGTGTCATCGTGGCGTCGCGGCCGAACGCTTTGCGCCTATAGTGAGCGCTTGGACCCAAGCTATTTGGAGCGTGTCCACGCCGTTAAGTAGTTCCTCTGGAACTACTTTATTTTAAGCGAAGATAAAATTTCAGTTCATTTTTTTTTATTTCCTCGTTCGAAAGAAACACGTAAAATAGTTCATTAGTAATCTCGAGTAGTGAATTGCTGCTCTTTTTGTGATGGTGAATTTCTGCTCTTCCGGGTTTCCCCTCAACCGCTTTATTCTGGTTTTGCGCATTGCCGGGTCTCTCTTCAGTCATGCAGCACGACCAGGTAACATGGGATTGGGTTTCTTGGCTCTCCATTGAAGAGTGCGGTTCGTCACCATCCACTCTAAGCCGACAGTCACGGGCCACTTTGTACATAGCACAGCGTATTCTATACATAGCACAGAGAAGCACCGATGTGCGGCGCAAATATTCCATTACGTGCAGCGGTCGCTCTTTCAGGCAACGCCGAGCGCTTACGCTGCAGAGAAAGCACCACGGCTATCGTCGTTACCCAATACTGCACACAACACACAAGCAAGCCTTTTCGTGGAATTCAACTAGGAATACGAATGAACGGCACATGAGTAAGCTTAAGACAGTGCTATCTCACTGCCGACGCCGATGGATTGTCGAGTACAGTGGAGGCTGCCATTTCTCTTGAGGTCCATAAGCGCGGAAGAACACGCATTGTGATCCCTCTCGTGAGCGCAGCGCTAAGGCGGTCGGCCGCGACGTCGCGATGACACGGCGACGCCGTTGGCTGAAGGGCGGGTCCATTCACGGCGTTAGCCGCAGTTCTCTCGACTTGTAACCTAGTAGAGACAGCGTTTCGAGCTAAATTCTAAGTATAATCGCCATGCCTTATTGCAAACTTCATCCGGGCTCAACAAAAGGGTGAAAATTGCACCAGCTACCCAGATGATAATAGCTAGGGCCTTTGCCGCTGGATTAATGCATGCGTGAATTAAGACGTGAAGATATAGATTATCATGAAAAGCACACAGTATGACGCTTTCTAAACGCCCTTGGCAAAGAATTATGAGATGGTAACCAGTGTCAAATATTCTTGGCCAGAGCTACGAGAAGGGGCTGAAAAAAGGCGCGTTCTACGCGCTGAGCATTCGTAACAGATGCGCGACGTCGCCCTTCACCGACGATTTCTTGCTGCGTATTCCATTTCTTCTTCGTTTTTTCCCCCAAAATTGGCAAATTTGATTGTTGGAGAAAGAAGCCGGGCCCCTGCTGTCTCCTCTGCCAGCCACCGAACTCTCGAACTCCTAAGATTATCCCCGTTCAAGTCGCTCCCGTCGTACCATTTGCTAATCAGCCACCTTCATGCGTTATTGAATGAATGAATGAATGAATGAATGAATGAAGGTAAATCAGTTTTTTGTACAGAAGTACAGTGAACGAAAGGTTTGCTACGTGCGTCTCTGTGGCACGGTCTCAAGCCTAAATTGTGCTGCGTGGCAACAATTCGGACGCTGCACGTGTTTCATCACTATTGCGTGGTTACTATGTAATGTACTCACATTACTCAGTGCCCATGGCAAGACTGTTGCCAACATTGCCCAACCCAAACCAACATCGCCAATCACTTGCCGGCGCAAGCCAATATTAGTCATCATCTAGCCATTGGAACCGAGAACCTTACATTTATTCTCTACTGTAGCTTGTATGACATGGTTACTTGTGGCGGTAACTGTAGAGACCTGCTTTCAGCTTCTGTCATTAAACGGAAACTTTAAAGAGAGTGAGAGTGCTCATGAAAATCAGCATTCGAACTAAGCTTAACGGTTCCTGCAAAAACGTGAGCACTGCGGAAATCTGTTGCGTGTGTTCATTTACTCGCCCGCTTGGTCCGTCAGTTTCTGGCTCGCTAAGCGACGCCGTTTACTCTGAACGAGATCTTACAAAACCTTCACGCGTATTGGTGCTCATGTGCACAGAGAACGGTTCTCGTTGCTGAGTGAAGGCCGGTAAACTCTAGAAGAAGAATTGACATTTGGGCAAGTTGGAATTGGTTATACATCTTTGAACTAGCAGCGCAAGAAACGAGGACACAAGAAAAGTACAACACACGTACTTTTCTTGTGTCCTCGTTTCTTGCGCTGCTAGTTCAAAGATGCGGTAAACTCTAGCCTCAAGCCTGCCGCAACGCATGCATGTGACCGCTGCCGTAGAACTTCACGGGAGTTGTCCAATGAAAACGGCAAGCTTCGCATGCGCGGTGATCTCCTGAAAGGTTCCTCCCTGGCGTAGTCGCTGCATGAACTCGAGATGACGATATTAGGCACGCACGAAATGGGCGAGCGTGTGAGCACACGAGGGAGCAACCAAGAACCATGGCAGCAGGAGAAGTGCCAATCAAGCTATGACAACCATTCTTCCATCGATGATTGGGCCACCTCGCTCCCGCGGCAGTCGGAAAACGGTGCGAAAATTGGACTCGGACCGATTCTCCGAAGGTAACGAACGGCAAGAAAGAGTTGACTTGCGCGAACGACACCACGTGCGCACGGCAGCCCAAGAACGGCAAAGGGCTCACGAGCTGCCGTGCTGCTAGTGTGGCTGTACCCTTCTCGCACGATGGAAAGTGACCAAACTGGCCGCGTGGCATTCCTTAAATGGACTCGCACATAACCATGAATGGACCTTGCATCCACTGCACATGTGGCTCATGAAGGATATAGAATCAGTTGGATGCTTGAAGACACAATTTGTTCACTTGCGGAAGCAGGTGAACGCACGAGCAATTATTGCTGGAGATCAAAGGCCAAGCGAACCACTTTTCCCGGCTGCAATGGTATGCACACATATGGTGCGCATCACCTGCGTAAAAAAGACATATGAACGAATAGATTGCTGTTGAAAACTGTAATAGGTGTTATAAGAGCAGACTACTCGTCAACCTTTTCCGACAGGGAACGCTTAAATGCACCTTCGCTGAAATGTTTGCTGCACACTATCGCAGAGCGCTCTGCCCATTGGAAGCCTCACAAGCCACTGTCAGTGATTTTCGCGTCGCCGCCATCGCAATAGCATGCAGCACAGCATTATGACCTGGAGAGAACAGCGCCCGCACACTTCAACAAACCACACGGGCAGCGCATGCACACAAACCAAACGGTCGATCTTGCGGCAAGTAGAAAACTCGAGTTGTTTACAAATTAATTTCGACTATTGAAAGAGCGAAGAAAACGACAACAAATGTCACCAAGACGATGAAGATGCAGATATACTGATGTCTGAAAGAAACTGATGTTGGCTGCATTCAATAAAATACGCAAACTCTCGCACAAAGTCCAAAACGTATGACCTGAGAACATTGTTAATTCACTGAATATTATCCAGAATGTCAGTCCTGCTGCTCCTTCTGAAACATAGGGTTTTTTTTTGTGTGTGTGTGTGGCATACGGAACGTAAGCTACATTGACTCATTTTGAAGTGCCGGTGCAGTTTTCTTCCGGACATCTTTTCAGATTGCCCTTGTGACCTGGAAATAAAGAACCGCGTGAAGCTTGCTTATGTCCCAGAAGACAACAACACAATATATAGATATCAGCACTGCTATGTGCAGATATATAAATTCTTTTGCGCAGTTTGTTCCTTCATTGCTGCGCCTTTCATTGTTTCACTCATCCTTGTTGCCTATAGCAACAAAAGTGCAGTGCTGTTAACCACGTGTGTGAAGTTCCGATGCCCGGCATGGAAGAACACTCTAAAATTAGAAAAACGAAACAGCCTTTCCTCATATTTGAGAGTTCTGGCTTGCCACGTATATGACTCTCTTTAACGAGACACGTGAACTCTCTTAGGAGATCATTATACTCTGTTTGGAGAGTCTTGTGACCCACAAGAAGTTAACATGTATCTTTCATCAGTGTCATATATGTGGCAAGTCAGGACTAAGCGAAATGAGTTGCACATTCTCTGTTCGCTAGAGTAAAGGAGAAAGTCAGGAGGAAGCCTAACAGCGGATCGCCCACACCGCCACCGCAAATGGCGTTATGCTTACATTACACTTTTACAGGGTCTTCTTCGCGAAACAGTTCGAACGCCTGGCATGGATCTATGGTAAAATACTTGAGTGCTACGCAGAATGCCTGAGCTTAATGTCGGATCGAGACGCTATCTGTATCTTTTGCTTGAACCAAACAACAACACCCCTGACACATACACTGCATTTTCTGTGGCACGGGCTCCTTCACACTTTCGGGTTGAGTTTTTTTTAACACGAAAGTGTTTTATGCCGAGGTCCACACTACGGCTCCACTGACGTATTTCCGTCACGGATATGACGTTGCGAAATATACACTAATAGATCGCAAAGAAAAGAACTTACAACAAAAAGTTCCTTCACCGGTGTCGTATCCGCTCTAAGCCGAGCAGTGCGATGCGCTTAAAAGAGAGACGCCACTCCAATGTCACTATCTAGAAGAAGCCACGCGTTTATTCAACAGCTGCTTTTAGGAGCTTGTTCGGCAAGCTTCTTAAGCTCGCGCCTTGTCCGGCGGCGATAGCATGTACACTTCTCCGCTCATTGCGCATGCGCGTCCCCTCCCTCTCTCCTCTCCTACGCTCCCCCCTCTCTCCTCTAGGCATCCCCCTCCCCGCGGCGTCCACACTACCACTGCGCATGCGCGTCCCCCCCTCTCTCTCCTCTCCTACGCTCCCCCTCTCTCGCCTCGCGACGCCGACGCAGGCAGCGTCTGCTAGCGAGTTTTTTGGTTGAAAAAACCGACTGCTCCCGCTGCACAACCGTTAACTGGCCACCCCGTATATATGGCACTGGATCTTGACCTCCAAGGTGGTGCCGGTGGGAGATTTCTCCTGTGCGTTGTTGAACAATAAAAATTCGCAGCGTGCGCGTTAACTAAAAGCGGACTGCGGGTCTCTGTGTCCAGTCGGAGTCTTCTGTCTCTCATTGCCCATTAGCAGCGATTGGCATGTACCAGTAGGAAACACCGGTCCATCACTGCGTGCTTTGCGCCTCCCCAGGTTTCTCTCCTGCGCAACGCTGCGATGAGCGCCAGCGTCAACGCCGCCGCCAGTGTAAGCGTTAGCGCCCGCTGCTTCGCATCTACACATGGTTCCCTTTAGCGGGAGGTGGCGTAATTTTAAATTAGGTAAAGTAAGAGAATATTGCTAGATGACCGCAGAGGCACATGGTTTCGGTCGGCAGCAGATGGTAGGATACGTACCACGGCCAGGTGAAGGCGACATGTCATTCGATGGTTGTCCGGCTTATAAAGCCTTACGTCACGGCCCAGGTTGACTCCATTCCTTGATCTTGCTTGCATGTGTTTCGGGCGGGGCTTTGTCCGTCCCTCCTTCGCGCACGTCCCACACCACCACAGCGCATGCGCGTGCCCTCCTCCTCTCTCCTCCTCTCCTACGCTCACCCCCGCTTTCTCTCCCCTAGGAATCCTCTACTCTACGGAGCGGCGCCCGCGTCCCGACACCCGCCACAGCGCATGCGCGTCCCCTCCCCCCTCTCTCTCCTCTCCTACGCTCACCCCCCCTTTCCCTACTCTAGACGTCATCCTCTGTTGTTTTCGTGATATTCAACAAAAACATGTTGAATATTACGAAAAAAACAGAGGATGACGCCTTCCAAACGCTCAAACAAACCCCAGATGGTTAACAATGTCGTTATTTTGTGCCAGACCTACAAGAGGCTGCATATAAACTGGCCTTTTACGCACCAGCGTTCGATCTTAACTTCGATCTTAGTTTCTTTCTGTGCGTTCTAATTCGTCCTTCTTCGACCATACGAACGCATTTTTTTTTGTTCGAAAAGTCGCGACCCTGCGGTCTGCTTCGCCAGTCGCCCAACTCCCGAACTTTTTACGTTATCCCCGTACAAGTCGCTCACGTCCTACCATTTGCTCATCAGCCACCTCCAAGAATGAATGAATGAATCGAGGAATCAATGAATCAATGAATGTAAGTTGCCATACACAGAGTGCGGTGCCCAAAGCGTATGCCACGGGCGCTCAATTGGCATGGGCACAAGCCTAAATAGTGCTGCGGCCACATATGGGCCGGATGCTGCATGTGTATGATGCCACTTTCTCGGTCATTACACTTGTCGTTAACGTGACAAGCCCCCCTCACATTATCGAGTGCCCATGGCGATTCTGTAGGCTACATTGTCCAACACTAGTCGACATTAATCCGTCAATTGGCCGACACATGCCAATATAAGCCATCGTATAGCGAATCAGAGAAGATATTACTCGTCATTAATGTTAGACTATACCGTCTATGGCTTGGTTACTTCGAGCGGCATCTGTACATAGTTGCTTTCCTTCTGCAGCACTCATGTGGTAACGTATTACTAGCGACGCTCCTTTACGTTTCTACTGTTGACACCTTCCCCTCAGTTCCTCCGGCGAGAACTTGCGGACGGCGACGTTTTTCTTCTGACTCGGGGTGTCTAGACGCATCCTACGCTTCTGCATGGTGCCGCTTACTCTTTCTGTATTCGCGTTGCTGCTGTCGACTCCTCTCCTCTTGTTCCTCCGGGGTGTGAGCCTGCAGCGCCGTCTCGCCATCTCCGGTTTCTCGCAGTGGTCTTATTCTTACAGTAGCAGCGGCAACACATTACGCCGGGGCAAGCGCTGCCGTCACTATTTCCCTTTCTCCTCTACCCGCTTTATTCCTGTAGACGTAAAGGCTGATACTGAGGCGAGCTGCCAAAGGTAACCCCCCCTGGGAATGCGTGCGCTGTAGGTAATGAGCTTCGCTTGTAAAATTCGCTCTGAACCTCTTTTTGCGGTTGTGTGAGTGTTACGCCAGCATAGTTACGCCGGCCGGCGTTGGCATGGCGTCTTTCATCAATAAGCCTTACAGAACATCGCACACCACTCTCGGTGATATTCCGCACCGCCAGAACAGTATTTAAAGCTTACCCCTGGCTCTGTGTGATATATAGGCTATTTAGAAACTCAAACAGGCCTTTCTATAAAAAATACCCGCATTTCCCCGAAGGGGAGTATGAGGAAGTGCGAAGCACGGGGTGATGCTATGAGGGGGCGCGCGCGACTAAACTGCAGAGCCGAGCGAAGGAGACGGCAGCGAGAGAGCACGCGCCAGCCGACCCACGGAGGTCTGGCCGTTTTTAAGTGCAAAGCACTTTTACTGATGATGATGGAGAGCGGTGCGGAGCCGGCGCGGGGCGCGCGCAGCCACGGAGCGGAGGGCGGAGCGCGCGCAGTCACGTGGGGCGTGACGTCGCTGCGCCGTTGCTACAGACGCTCCTCTCCGCTCCTCGCGCCGTTGCTAGGGGAGAGGAGGAGGAGCGCGGATGCCGGCGGATTTTTCGGGGTCGCTTAAGAAGTGCATTCGCACTTAATATTGACACATTTATTTACATGTACTTAGCACAAGGCCACACTGCAGATACAGCAGTGTCACATTCCTCCGCGCACCGCGTGGGTGACGTATACACCCTCACGTAGATAACGTCAAGACGTATCTCACGGTCAATGAAAAATTCAAGTCACCTTACAAGGTATGTGGGGCATCGAAAAAGCAAAGAAAGCAACAATAAATGGCACAAAGGCAGTATACTTTTCTGGATTATCAAAATTTTTGTTGCACTCAATAAACTTCATGGCAAGAGCCGGCACAAGGACACAAAGTTAGGTGGTGAGCACTGTATTGTGTTGCTTTTATAATATCGAGAACAGCACGACTACTTCTCCACTCGAAACAGACTACGATTCTTGTGACGCATGCGATGGTACCTACAGTGACTCATTTCGAACTGCAGGTGCAGTTTTCTCCCGGACATGCTTTGGAGAACGACCATGTGACCTGAAACAAGAGGAAGAGTGCAGACTTTGCATATCTTCTAGAGCATAACAATCTGAAACACATACATGAGCACTGCTGTGCACTAATGCAGAAATTCTACATCAGCCAGTTTCGCGCAATTTTACAAAGTCTGTAAGATCCACTCGCATGTACAGAATTGCAGTTCGGGTCTCAATTGATGGTACTTGCTCTTGTTTTTTAAGGTAGTGCCTTTGTATGCGCCCTCTCGAAGATAATCAGTAGCTGGTTGTTGTGATGTGCGATATCAATTGATGACCAACATGTGCTCATAGAATTGCGAAAAAAAAGCCACAAAAGGAGACATCTAGAAATAAGACATAACACAATACTTTCGGCCGCTAGCTAACGAGGCTCATTTTCAATTACGTCTTTTTGTACCACCAATGACCTCTGTTTTATACTTCGGAGATGTTGACTCCCTTATTCTGTTATTTTTTTGTGAGATTCACTCACAAAACTTTAACAGGCTCCAACATAAATACTGCGTGAAGGGAGGGAATTATACAACATATAAGTTCAATAATGCGAACACTGGGCTAAAAGCGGCCCAGCGTTGCAGCAGCAAAGCAGGCCAGGCAGCTCCAGCTCGCGCCTCGCGGAAAGCTGTCGATGCGGCTGCAGCTCTGGGCATTCCTCTTCACTACAGTTCGCATAAGTGAACGCATTTCAGTTCCCACCTTTCTTTTGGGAAGAATATAACAGCAAGAATATAAAAGGCTGGGTTGATTAGGTTGGTAAATGGTGTCTGTAATTACGAAGCAACATAATGCAACTAAATGAGAGATGCCGTAATGGAGGGCTCCGGATAGTAT
Source organism: Rhipicephalus appendiculatus (assembly GCA_030522465.1). Classification (NCBI taxonomy): domain Eukaryota; kingdom Metazoa; phylum Arthropoda; class Arachnida; order Ixodida; family Ixodidae; genus Rhipicephalus; species Rhipicephalus appendiculatus. The sequence goes on along the minus strand of JALIZH010031289.1, from coordinate 15,163 downwards.
TGAACAGCAGGGTTCTCTAAAGGGGACCATGCGACACTTTTTCAGCATGGTCAGAAAGCGATGCCGATCGGTAGTCAAGGCTCCTGAGAACATGCGAGCGAAACATCATAGCGCACCACGTGGCCTGAAATTTACAATTAGTGCTCAAAATCAGCTACAAATATCTTTTGCCTCTCTCCACATTGGATGCAATATATCCAACTTACTGCGCCATATGCGCAAATATACGGCCGTGGGCTGATTTCAGCATCGCGAGCTGCCACTGGCCACCGCGAAATGCCGACACGTGCCCACGCGCAACCACACTGAAAGTGAGCTGTGCGTTCGAAGAAAAACATGAAAGGTCAAGGAGCACACGGACGAAGGGGCGCATTTTGTTGCCCTCCTTGCATCCCCCTCCATGCGTAGCACTCGGCGTGCTCACTTGTACGAAAGGAGAGAGAAAGCTCTTAAAGCGTGCGGCAATTCCCTGTAACTCCGCTCGTACTTGACGGTTTCTAAAACTTTTTGAGGCAGGGAATTAAAAAAAAATAAGCTGTTTTAATAAAGCTATTAGATGACTGCGTTTAAAAGTGTTTCACGGTCCCTTTAAGGTACAATGACATTGCACAACACACGGGCGTCTAGCATTTTGCGTCTATCGAAATGTCACCGCGACGGCTGCAATCAAACATGTACGTCTTCCCGGAGACCAGCCGAGCGTCGTAAACATAGAAGCACCAAAAGATGAACGAGGATAAAACAGTGAAGGTAAAAATAAATAAAAAAAATTACAGTAGACGTGGTAACCTCCAACATAGTTCGATGCAATATTTCTTCAATTTTACTTCAAAGGTTTACTTGCCTGACAGTCTGTGAATATCATCTATGTTTAATGATCCTACAAGTACTGCTTACTTCAGGACTGTTCATTATTTAGAATTATCTCCATGCTTTAGACAATAATGCACCCCACACACATTTCCACGTTCTCTGGTTGCTTCATGCTGCTCCTACTGAGAATATCTGCTGGTATTCAACAGGGCAAAGACGACTGGAAAGACTACGTGCTGTGCGACAGTTTCAAAATGTGTATATAGTTAATGATTCACGAGAGGAGCTGCCAACCTGAGCGATGTTGGTGCACTAGAAATATGTAATAAACACTGCCACTAAGTCTTATGAAGTAGCACGTACATAAGTTTGTCGGGTCTTCTTGGGTTATGCGGTGCGACCATTCCTTCTGACCTTGTAAGCCATAACACATCTCAGAGAGGTGCTTGCTAAGTGAGGTCATTTCCTTGTCCTTTTAAGTGCCAAGCATTTCTTAGCGAACTGTAGGCTCTTTGAGCATTTCTATCTATCTATCTATCTATCTATCTATCTATCTATCTATCTATCTATCTATCTATCTATCTATCTATCTATCTATCTATCTATCTATCTATCTATCTATCTATCTATCTATCTATCTATCTATGTAAACTAAATTGGTATGGGATGGTAAGAGAGTTTGAGGAATATGGCTGTCTGGTCACGACATGAATCCAGTCGTCGTACGTCTTCAAACTCTTTCCTCCAGACACGTGTGGCCCATCATTTATACCACGGGCCGCGGTACGCGGGTATGCGCCACAGGTGATTGACAGTTTACATCTACAACGGAACGGCGAGGACGGACATCAGTAACTTAAACGTGAAAGCTTTAAGAGAAACTGACATCGGCAGCGTAGAGCCGACGAATGCAAAGATGAAAAGTCAGGATCTCAGCAGGAATCAAACCGAAGCGTTCTTCGTAGCAATCAGGTATTTTACCACACAGCCATGCCCAGTCTTGAAGCTGCTTTGGAAAAGAACACCACGCAGGCGTAAGTTTGGTTTGCAGCGATGCATGGATGGATGAAAAAACTTTTATTAATTGTCCGGCAGATCAATGGTCCGGTCTCAGGTCTCCCATGTCGGAACGTCAAGGCCTTGCCTCTCCGCCGCTTCACGGGCCTGCTGGACTGTCCGATGCTCTATCGGCTTCCCACCTCGCCGAGAGAACATCGGGACGAATACGTTTGACTTTAGCCTCCCATTCTCAGAGCATGTTTGTAAGCGTAGCTGTGTCTGTCTGGAAGATTTTAGAGCTGATGGTGCTGTAGATCTCAAGGTATATTCGGCGATATAGCACTGGTTCAGGGTAAGTGTTAGTTTGAAGCTGTCGCCAGGTAGCTTCTTGGGCTCTGCATAGATCGCCATGAGGCGGAGGATAGCATCGCCGGGCTAAGTAGAACGCTTAGTAACGTTTGCTGTTGGGCTAGTTGGTACATAGCTGAACTTGAACTGTCTTCTTCGTCCCTGTCTAACATTTGCGCCATCAGTTCAAGTTCAGCTTAGTAGAACGCCTTAGTTAGTTCATTGTATCCCGTAAGTCGATGCCGGTCCGCATACTCTTCAAAAAGGCCATCGCCTCCTGCACGGGCTGTTGCGTCGCGTGCGGCGGAGTGCGCTGCCTCGTTAAGATAAATCTTACCCAGTGTAGTCACCAGTAGACGTCGGTGTAGTGGACGTTCCCGACAAGCCCGCGATGCGCACACAAACACTGCACTTCACGTCGATCTGCCTCGTAACAGTTGCCTCAAAGTTAGAAAGATGCAGGATACGCTTCGGCATTACGCTTCGTTAAACCAACATCGCGGACTAATACAAGAACGACATTTCAGCCTACCCCTGCTAGTGCTGGTAGTGCGCACGATGATGGTGCCGTCGTTGCGCAACTATAAACAAGCAATTCTCACACGTGCGTGTTTTCTAGATACGTGAATGCGTATGAAATTTCTCAGTATTTTTACGAAGTACTACATCCATCCGCCTGGTAACGTTATGCTCACTTTTAAAAATGCGACAAAGCAAACTTCTTCATGCCTGCTTCGTATATCATCGATTCCCATGGTACGGGGGATCTGCCGATTTTTTGTCGAATCTAATTTTAGAATTTCGCGAGAAAGTTCACACAAAGTATTCCTTACGCACTGCTAAACAAGGCGCAGCCTGTAGCTCTTGTAGCTATCAAGGGAGGAGTGAGCAGTGATTATAATTTTCAGTTCTGAAGCACACATGATACCACCGAAAATCAGCAACTGTGAATACATGAGGCGAGAAAGACCTAAATAACGGTGCAACAGAGTCGGTGTGCTTGTGAATAACAGCGATTGCGCCTGAATTGTTTTACGCGAGTTCCCACGAACAAAGAAAACTTTCCCGGCTAAGAATGGATCGGTTTGACTGCGTGTTTTCACATCTGCAATTATAAAAAAATGTTCGGCTTACAGCTCCATATCTACAAAATATTCAGCACAGTTAGATCAACAAATGAGCAAAGGCACCTAAAATACAAAACACACACCCCTGTATTGTGCTAATGCTAAAAAAGTGTGGTTTCACTTAGTTCATTCGTGAAAAAATTCTTATGCCACCTTTTGACACACTACGGACATAATCAGTTCAATGGAACATTCAGAGAACACTTAGTACCTGATTCGTGTTTGATTCTTCTTTGACTTTTATAGCACTCGCGCACCCCCCAAGGATTATACTTACATGCCTCTATTTTTTGCAGGCTGCCAATTTCGCATGTGGTCCGTGGCTGTATACCTAAATATGGCCGGAAACACGCCAGCAACGTGGCGTTATGTGTTTGGCGTTTTATCCTTTAACATTGCTAGCTTGGTACATCTCGACATTTTTTGTAAGCAAATGTTTTTTATGGCGCATTAGGGAAACCTCAGAAATGTATTTAAATAGATGTGAATGTGAGTTATGGCAAATTTGCTTTCAGATATTAGCAAATATTTCTTCACGGGGCAAATACGTGATGCAAGGAGCCTACACGAATTGTGAACATATGTTTCAATAACTATACTCACGCTGGCAGGCCTCCTTGCATTCTAGGCACGTTGCGAACACATTTTGATCAGTGGTGCAGCCGTTATAGAGGAACAACTCGCATTTCCTTGTTTTATAATTGAAAAACCACATGTCAGCGAAGGTTGGCCAATAAGGACAATAAATATTTGATGGAGGGTCAAGACATATATCTCTTTCTGGCCGATACCATTCTAGCAAAGGAAAAAAAAAGACGACGTCAATGAGGATAATGTCTAAAAAAATTGATGGACACTTTGTAAATTCCAAAGTGTGTTCGGCGAAAAGCCTGCGGCCATTTGACTGACTATGCCATGTCTTTTTTGTGTACTCCCAGGGGAATAACACAAACGAAATGTATGCGTGTTTCCTTTTTTATTTTTTACCGCTAATCGCTGAGAGATGCGACCCCTAATCTGCCTCCATTTTGCATGCGTTCTTATTCTCGCGCTTTGTGCATTTTGCAGATGCCATCCGCGTTCCAGCGCTCCTAAGGCTCATTTGTTTTCCCGCGTGAGGGGGAGATGCCACAGCTGGCACCGTTCCAGGGGCCGGACGGACGTCAGTCAACGCGAGTATGCGACATTAAAGGCTTTTGACTTAAAGCTATGGCTGACCCATCCTTCATCAGGAAACGGCATAACACGAGTGGAACCTGTCTTCACAGCAGTAGTTGATTGGTTATTGTGCATGGATATATAAGAACTTTCACGATATCTATTGGAGTTTGGCAGCTGTAGCACCGTTTGACGCACATCTCCACCTCAGCGATTAATACCCATGAACCTGATTTAACCCTCTTGTGGTAGCTGAAGTTGTTAACTTATACCTGGGCACAGAATACAGGTAAATACCGGCCAGAGATGGCATCAAGAAGCGCATAATAAATACTGGCACTCGGCATGAACTCATTCAAAGCGTCGTAAATTAAGGAGAGATAAGGCGAGGTGTGCGCTCCCCAGTAATCGGATAAACTGCGCCGGTGCTCGTGGATACTACTTCCCTTCAGGAACGCAGGAGCGGAAGGCCCGTGTGCGCGCGCTTAATCGTGAGGGGGGACGGTTTGTACATGCGTCTTGTGTTTTCACCGCGATTTTGCGGTCAAGTTACAGAGCGCACGAAGGTCACTTCACTCGCTACAGCGGCCGCGGTTGCGATAGTAGGGAGCTGCTAGCTAGAAGAGCCAAAGCAAAGAACAGTTCGTTGTGCATAGGCGACACTTGCAGCGCGCTGCTCAAATACAAAGAAGTAACAACTGTAACAGCTGTTAGTTCGCGCTTGTCCTGTGTATGCGTTTTTTTTGTGCTTTCCTGCTTCGTGTTTCAGCAGCGCGATGCAGGTGTCAAGCTGTGTCAATTGTTACTTCGCGCTTCGTCTTGGGTGTGTTGTTTTCGAACGCCCTTTGTGCTTGACGAGCGCGTTGCAAGTATCGAGCTGCCTGGTGTACTTCGTGTGACATTCCAATTCGTTGCCATTGCATTCATTGCTTGCCCTGGCTGCGGAACTGTGACGTTTTTTTAACACGAAAGTGTTTTATGCCGTCGGGGTCCACCACGGCCTCTGACGTATTTCCGTCACGGATATGACGTTATAAAATATAAACGTTAGCTTGAGATTCACCGAATTTGGTATTGAGTGACATGACTGTATGACGAACATAAATGACAAGTGGTAATATGGAAATCATGACATGTCATGAGCGACATGACTTGCTTTCCACGCTCATGGCGCGCTCGCGGCCGCTTCGTTAGCTTGATATACACCAAATTTGGTATTGAGTGACATGACTGTATAACGAACATAAGTGACAGGTGGTAACATGAAAATCTTGGCATGCATGTCATCTACAATGCCATTTACATGCCACGCTCATGGCGCGCTAGCGTCCAGTTCGCTAGCTTGACATACACCAAAATTGGTATATCGCGACGTGACTGTACGACGAACACAAATGACACGTCGTAACATGTAAAACATGACATGCAAATTATGTAAAGCATGATTTGCTCCTTCCTGGCTGCTTCGCATTACATCGATTCCCACAGTGCGTGGGATCTGCCGGCTTTTTTTATTGCGATAGCAATTATACGAACACTCTCGGCTGCCTTTCGCCGTCATGCTCCGTATATATATATATATATATATATATATATATATATATATATATATATATATATATATATAAGCCACGAAAAAAACTTAATTCGAAAAAATAATTTCCGACGCGCGGAATCGAACGGGCGACCTCTCGCTCCGCAGCGCGCGACGCTAACCGCTACGCCACAAGAGCGCACATGCTGCAGCGTACTAACGGTGAGCTATTTATATACATCATTCACCGCTGGTGGTACCCAGATCTCGGCGTGTTCTCTGCCTTACCAGTAAACCAGCGAGATGGCGCAGAGTGCGCGCTCGGCGCCGTACTCGTTGCGACGCGTTGGCTCCCCAACACCCCGACTTGTACTTTGGCCTGCAGGGCGTAGTCGCTTTTGCCTCGGTGCGCGCGCGCGCGCTTATCTTGGGGTGGGGGGATGGGGGCAGTTTTACTTCGTGTGCTTCGAGACCTTCGTGAGCGCACGAAGGTCACTTCGCTCGCTGCAGAGGCCCCGTTTCCGAAAGAAGCCAGCTGTTCCAACACAGGGAAGTAACAACTGTGACACTTGTCAGTTCCCGCTCGTCCTGTGTATACCTGTGCGTATGTTTCGTGCGTCCTTCGCGCTTGAGAAGTGCGCTCCAAGTTTCGATCTGCTTGCCGTTCTTCGCTTGAAATGCTAATTTGTTGCTATCGTATTCATTGCTTCGCCCTTGCGGCGAAACTGTGACTTTTTGAGCAAAAAGATCGCTTCTATGGGACCTTTTCGCCGCTAGACGAATATGCAGCGAAAATAGCCGAGCTACTTTGTTGTTGCTCAATGACAGTGATCTGCTGACGGAGTATTCTTATCGTCTTCCCGTTTTAAACCTCTTTGGTGAATACGATTTTTGTATAAAGCGTTAAATTCGGCCGTGAAAGCGGAAAATATTGCGCTAAGCGAAATTAGGACGGGCCCGCCGTCACCTTCAAATATTTTTTTGACGCGCTGGGAGCGCTTTCTGGAAATAAATCTTTCGGTTCCGTGCGCTCTAAATGTGCGCACACAACATATAAATAAACAAGGCACAACAAAACTATCATCCGGACATACATGTTCGATCTCTCGTGTAAATACCCTGCTCGGCTATCCAGGCAGGCTGACAGAACATTGCATTGCCTTGGACAATATCGTATAGCAAATATGTGGATAAATCAAGTGAAGGTCAGGAGCAAATGGGAGGGTGAGACGGAGGGAAATGAGGGGAAAAGAGTAAAGGAAAGGATATAAATAACGAAAACAAGAGAAAGAGAACAAAATGCAGAAAGAGAGAGAAAGAGAGAAAACAAGATAAATAGATAGCGCGAGAAAAAGATAGAAAGAGCAAGGAAGCCATAAATAAAGCGAGATTGAGACAAAGAAAGGGGAAAAAAATAAAAAAAGTAGAGAAAGAGACAGAAAGACATGGTAATAAACACAGACAAAGAAGACAGAAAAAAACAGAGTGATGTGGGAAAACGAAAGATAGGGAGAAAGAAAGGGAAAACTAAAAAGAAACAGAGAAGGCTCCTCAGCTCTCTAGAGAAATATAGAGATAGGTTACCCAGCGAGCGAGGACGGGCCCGTGCTTCATTCTGTCATTCCTTGCGCCACTTTGTGCGAACTTCCCGCATTCGTTTATTTTCTGTTTCCCGTGAAAAACGTATCCACGAGATTTTCACTGTACTTCTGCGAAGAGGCACTTCCCTTTTTTGTTATCCCGATTCCCAAGACGGAGGGATCAGCCATCTTTTTTGCTGAACTAATAGCTGTAATTGGTGAAACAAGTTTCATACTGTTTGCGAGTACGTTACTTTGCTTACAGCAAATCTACGTTCTGTTACAACGCGAGAAATATAGGTCAACCCACTAAATATTTATAGTGACTTGACTAATTGTTAACTGATTTATTATTCCAGGATACTTGTAAGGCTGGACGAAATTGCACTAGAAATTAGGGGTGCTGGTCACATTAGAGACGCTGGTCACAGCGACGCTACGCAAGCAAAGCGCGAGCGCTGTAAAGTCCAACGCGACCAGCGTCCGTTTGCGCGCCCCGGCGCCCAACTGGCACTTTGCCAGGGCACGGCTGGAGGGACGGACGGACGGGCGGATGTCAGACGTGAACATGAGACATTAAAGGCTTTCGCCTTAAAATTTGTATGTCGAGCTGGCGAAACGGCCACAAGGGTGTCATGAGCGTGGCATGCAAGTCATGTTGCACATGACATGTCATGATTTGCATATTGCCACTTGACATTTATCCTCGTCATACAATCACGTCACTGAACGGCAAATTTGGTGTATATCAAGCTAGCGAAACGGCCACGGGAGTACCATGAGTGTGGCATGCAAGTCATGTTGCACATGACATATCATGGTTTCCATATTACCACTTGTCATTTATGTTCGTCATACAGTAACGTCACGCCATACCAAATTTGGTGTATATCAAGCTAGCGAAACGGCCATCAGCGCGCCATGAGCGTGGCATGTAAATCATGTTGTATATGACATGCAGGTCATCATTTTCATATTACCACCTGTCATTTATGCTCGTCGTACAGTCACGTCCCTCAATACCAAACTTGGTGTATTTCAAGCTAGCGAAACGGCCACGAGAGTGTCATGAGCGTGGCATGCAAGTCATGTTGCACATGAAATGTCATGATTTTCATATTACCACTTGGCATTTATGTTCGTCATACAGTCACGTCATGAAATGCCAAATTTGGTGTATATCAAGCAAGCGAAACGGCCGTCAGCGCGCCATGAGCGTAGCATGTAAATCATGTTGTACATGACATGCAGGTCATTATCTGCATATTACCACCTGTCATTTATGTTCGTCATACAGTCACGTCACTCAATCCCAAATTTGGTGTATATCAAGCTAACGAAACGGCCGCGAGCCGGCCATGACCGTGGCATGTAAATCATACTTTTCATGACAAGTTAGTCATGATTTTCATGATATGACCAGCCATTTATGTTCGTCATACAGTCATGTTATGGCATACCAAATTTGGTATAAATCCCATTAACGATACGGCCAGGAGAGCACAAAGTCGTAGGCGGCTAGATAGATAGATAGATAGATAGGCTCAAAGTCGCCGAAGTTCGCTAAGAAATGCTTCGCATTTAAAAACCGACTGCTCGCGCTGCACAACCGTTCACTGGCCATCCCGTATATATGGCAATGGATCTTGACCTCCAAGGTGGTGCCGGTGGGAGATTTCTCCCGTGCGTTGTTGAACAATAAAAATTCGCAGTGTGCGCGTTAACTAAAAGCGCACTGCGGGTCTCTGTGTCCAGTCGGAGTCTTCTGTCTCTCATTGCCCATTAGCAGCGATTGGCATGTTCCATTAGGAAACACTGCTCCTTCACTGCCTGCTTTGCGCCTCCCAGTTTTCTCTCCTGCGCAACGCTGAGATGAGCGCCAGCGTCAACGCCGCCGCCAGTGTAAGCGTTAGCGCCCGCTGCTTCACATCTACACATGGTTCCCTTTTGCGGGAGATGGTGTGATTTTTTACATGAGCTCGCGAAGAAACAGGAAAACAAACAAGAGCATGATGGGAATGGTGACGTGAGCCCGAAGTGGTAGTGGCTTCAGAGGAGGTTGACTTATAGATGCTAGGCGCACGCTCTTCTATTTCTTTTCCCTCTATGGTTGAAGCGCATTCCGTTCCTCTAATCTCAGTCGAGAGGTGTGAAAGCGTCGTGACGTCATAATGATGTTGAAGGGGAATCTGAAAGTGAGGGCGCGCTTATTTGCCGAGCTCCCTCCAATCAGGGGTGGCGAAATGGAGAGTCCATTACACCAACACATCGAGAAAACCTTCGGATGCTAATATCTGGTTAACCTTCCGGCCTTCCTCTTCATGTCCTCTCTCTCTGTCTCCTCATTCCCTGTACGGCTTAAAACGAGAGACTACCGGCGGCGCGCCGCAATTATTGCGCGGCGGCGGCGGCAGCGTGGTCACTCTGGAAACTTCGGCGGCGGCGCGACCGGCGTGTGCAAAAACAGGCGGCGGCGGCGGCGCGGCGTGGCGGCGCACAGCTCTACTGCTGACTCCAAGGTCACAGGTTTAATCCCGGCCGCGACGGCTGCATTTCAGGGGGGGCAAAATGGTAGGGGCGCCCGTACTGTGAGGTGTGATTGCACGTTAAAGAACACCGGGTGGTCGAAATTTCCAGAGCCCTACACTACGGCGTCGCTCATAATCATATCGTCGCTTTCGAACGTAAAACTCCGGATATTAATGTATTAAATTACTAGGACGTAGTGAATTCCAATTTTTTCTACCCAAACTTACAGCCACGCTTAAAGACAGGGTGGTCAGATCGGCAGACACAGCATTCATTTCGTGCAAAAACTAGACGAAAATTATTATTTCATGTCTTTTTCATACACTTCCGCGTCTACCGCCCGCACCTTGAAGTAAAGGAGTTGATGTTTGGCGACAGTGCATGCACCCGAAACGGGTATACCAACAATGCCAGCCGTCACCGACGTCAATCAAACCGCTCAGCTCCCACTACAGTACAGAGCCCCTACGAACGGCACTGGCAGCGAACAATGCTCCCTGATGGGAACAACTCAGCGCCTTTGTGGGAGGGGGGAGAGTAAGATGTAAAGGAGAGGGCGATTAGTAGAAACAGGAAGAGGAGCAGCCTGCATGCGCAACGATGAATGTGGCGTCACGGCTCGCGCTGAGCCGCCACACATTGATAATCCACATAGAATACAGCCAGCAGTTCAATACCATGCAAAATAAACTCCGTTTATCGGAGGAGTCGGGTATTCCGAGTAGAATTTCGATATTTTTGTGAGTTTTCCCATTTTTGTTCAGTATGTCTTTAATTTTCTTGAATGTGTACGCAAAATGACAAGCGTTTCTGCGCAAATTGGTCACCCAGATAAGCTCACTGGCTGCCTTTTCAAGAGCTGTACGACTGCAGCTCTAGTAGTCTGCCTGCCACATGAATCAGCCCATTGACTAAATGCGTATAAATAGTGTACTTAAAGGACAGTGCGACCGATAATAGTTTAGTGCTGCTCGACTGTGTAATAAGTACTTCCCGTTCATTTGTTTTCTTGCTCTTGGCGATTCTGCGGTTAATGACATAGCCATGCATGCCTTGGCAAATATTTTCTTACACCTTATATATGCTGTTTTCTGGTATCTTCCGTACGGCTTGATCGCCAGAAGTACGTCCCAAAGGAGCTATAGAAGAAAACAAAATGATGTGCTCGGGCGCTACGAAGCTGGTGTACCGTGGCTGGACTCGGTGTGGACGCTATCGGACTCTACTGGGCTTAGCTGAAACGGCCGCGCTGGACTGATGGGATACGAGCCACATCTGTGAAGACGCAGCCGTCTTCCATACTTCATGAGGAAACATATAAAAATGCACGTTACTCTTCTCAAATAAGCAAAATGGGCTTTTTTTTCGATTTTCATAGACAATTTATTTCACGCATGTTGGGTAGCTTCATAGGTTTCTGTGAGCAAGCCTCTTGCTAATTATAGCCCAAGTTCTGCTGCGGCGAGTGACGTCAACACTGATTACTCGTATATTGGTCAGTAATCATTCTGAAGTAAAATATTCATGGATACTGTATGCAAGAAGGTTTAATGACAATAATTAAGTTGCGCGCTAAAATGAGCGCCACATGGAATACGGATGATGACAGCCTATGGAATGCTGTAGAGCGTTAAGTTCCGCTGGTTAGTGGAATCCCATGGTGAAAACATTTTCTTTTACTTCGCTAAAAGCACGGGTGAGAAAAGACCTGTGGAGTTCTCTATGAAAGGTACGGGAGTGTGCACGTCGCATACGTTTCGGCTTCAGTTGTGCGTGTTTTAAGCGCAGCAGAATAAAAGAAAAAGCTTTTTCGAGATGGGAAGGGGACATTGAAGGACACATTGTGCTCTAGGGGCATGTTAGCACACGGCGCGCAAGCTTACATATATCTAATAATCCCAGTACACAGGAACTTTCTGTCAATGAGGTAGTCTTCAGAGAACACTGGAAGCGCACAGAAATTGTATTTGACTCCGCTAACGTGGACGAGATAAGGAAGATGGTTCTGCTACCACGATAATTGTCCTTTTGTTACGGTAACTGCGAGAAAGTACTTGACCGACAGAAGACGTACCGTAAACAAAATACTCCGTAATGTCACTGTCCGGTTCATTGTAGCTGTTTTTCCGGCTCACATTCTATGTGTCTGCTGCGCGGCAATTAAGCATTCCGCCACAGAGCCGCGCCATAGATTGACTCTTTTATTGCGATAGCAATTATATGGACACTCGCGGCTGGTTTTCGCCGTCGGCGTCCGCGTTGGCGTCATTTGCCGTATATGTATATGTATATATATTACTGGGCCCGCCGGTCGTTCATGAGCGTGAAAAGACGCGAGGGGGGGGGGGTCCCTCGAGCGACCTTCGATTTTACGAGCGGGGCGCGCGTTATCTCCCCTTCTCGGCGGCCGACCGCGGGCGGGGGGGGGGCGACGTTCGATTTTACGAGCGCGGGCGCGGGCGCGCGCTTTATCTCCCCTTCTCGGCGGCCGGGCCGGCGTACCCTTCTACGTGCTGCGCTTTCAACGCGAAGAGAATTCTCTTAAACAAGCGTTTTCTAGAGTTGCGTGAGATCGGATCCAAAAAATAGTTAGCTGCCAGCCTCACTTCGTATAACATTACAATTTTTTGCTATCGCATTCATTGCTTCACCCTTGCGGTGAAACTGTGACTTTTTTCGCAAAAAAATCCCTATATAAGCACCAAGACAGGCGACAAATCTCGTTGAGAGATGCATGATTGCTTGACAGAAGAGTAAAATAACACCAAGCGTAGCACGATAAGAACTACGTAATGCATGGGTGGTTAAGACCTTCCCTCCCATCACAAAGGGCTCATACATAGTCGTTCCTCGTCACCAACCATGGCATCAACAAAGTGTGGACCTACACATGTCACCATATTGTTTAACAGACGCGCGACGGGTAACTTGCTACTTCGCTTTATGGTGAATTATGAGATAGTGGTAATTCCCTATTTCGCAAAATGACGATGGTTGTAGTGTAGTGCACACCTCGGAAATGCTACTTGCAGTAGTTGCTTTAAGATAGCTTACAACGGGCTCTACAAAGCCCGCTCCTCCTGCTTACTTTGTGACTGTGCTAAATATTCCACGCAGCCTTGCATATATTTTTTTCACATCTTTCATGTAATCGCGATTTGCCTACTTTCCGAGCAAAACATTTTATATGCCATTGTTTTCAATAGTTATAAGCGCGCAATATTGAAGTGAACTGCTGTTGATCTCACAAAAATACTCAAAAAGGAAAGAAAACTACCAACCTTTTAATAGGCTGAGAAAGGAATGCAGCATACTCTACTTCCAATATATATGCAGCGAGAGGCTTAAGGGACCAATTTTGTACCGCCGTTTTGGTACATTCGTACGACAACACTTAAGTGTTCGCCGTTAATGTAACCTAAAATACTTAGTACGCAATTGGTACATACATCTCTGTTATTGCGAAAAAATATGTCAAGCTACCAATAATATATTTTCGCACAGATAATACAGTTGTCATGCAGGATTCACCACTTGAAGACGAGGCAGAACTAAAGAATCGAATCTTTAGTCGACTGTTCACGTAAGCACTTAGCATTACTGAATCAAATAGAGTAATTGTTGTGTGACGTGAAAATTAACCCCGGCCGACAATATTTTTTTTAGCAATTTCAGGCACTTTTACAAGCTTTTTTTGGCAAATCTGTCCTTACGACTGATTTCGTCTTTGAATAGCCTGTTCACTTTTACGTTCATTTGTTAAACTGCAATGTTATTTCTGCGATGCTCTTGCGGCACTTTCACTCGTTAGCATAATGTTCACTAGAATATGCTATTTCCACTTACCAAATTTCTCTGCTGGTGTTAAACGAGCTGCAAGAAGAAAATAATGTACTGAGTTGTGAGCACATTCTTTGACATCATACGCGATCAAGTTACCAACGTTTCTGTGACAAATGACATTGCCAGGTGTTCAGAGAGCAGTAAAACAGATATAGACAATATAGCTTTCAATAAGGGGGCTAGCACTGTGCTTTAATGCCAGATTAGGAAAAACGGATGTATCGGTACTGCAAATTTCTCAGGAATTGTTACTTCAATTTAGTTCCGTATATTGCCACACAAGCTTTATTATATTACTAAACATAGTCAAGAATGATTTGAAGGTGGTAAGGAATATTTCCACCCTCCCGAAATTACTTTGAAACGAGAAGCGACAGTTTCGTTGAGTTTGCTGCTCTCTACTGCTATAAATATTGCTTACGAACATCGATAAAATCAGGGATTACCCCACGCATAACATATGCCGGTAAAAAGCACCAACACAGCACCGAACTTCCCACGTGGCATAACGGCCGCCATGTAGAGCTATTCACCACACATTTTCCTCAGACACACCATCGGCTGTTCCCTGGATGGACTGAACGAATTGTTGACATTACTTTTGTTGAAGTTATCAAGCCAAATATGCAGCATTTGGCACTAGTAGAGCACACGTTCATTCGTCGTCTTTCTCGCAAAATGGTCAGCATTGCTGCAGTTTCTTAAATAATCATTTCATTGTTACGTGAACAATAATTATCGGTCAAGAGCTCCTGCAGCTTCCTTACAAACCGTGCCGCCTGGTCTACTTTTGTGGCCTAGCGACAAAGCGATTGTTCAGCGAAGCAAGAGCTCGCTGGTCGAGTTTTCGGAAACCATTATGGCATATTGGCGAAAGCAAACAAAAAAGAAGTAACATCAGCGTGCACATGTTTTTCATACGCTTTCAGTAACTCTAGGGAGTCCAAAGCATTCTAGTACCCAGCCTGCTATTGCACTCATAATCATACCTTAAATTGTTCGCGCTACACCCCAATACGTGAATTGAAGCAACCTTAGTGTCCGCAAAGAAATTGCTAACAGAACCCGTGATGTCACAGGCAAGTATAAGTCGCGCAGCCTAGAATTTCCTGTAAGTTAGAGCGCACAATAATGCTTTTCGTATGCGGGCTAACATTTTCAGAAGAGGTATTATGACGCTCAAGCATTCGTGGTCGGGTTTTTACTTTGTGGCAGTACATTTTATACTGCGA